>JANHFK010003086.1:37254-50435 GCA_036250565.1 Sibynophis collaris | reverse complement strand
GCCTCCCTCCCTCCCTCCCTCCCTGCCTGCCGGCCTCCCCTCCAGCCCCCGGGGACCTGAAGGGGCTGGCCCAAGTATGCCAGCCTTTCCCCCAAAGAAAGGGAGCCCGGGGGAAGCCAGAATGGCCCTCCTCCCAGCCAGTACCTAGCTGGTCGTAGAAGTAATACAGGAGGACCAGCATGGAGCAACACATGACCACAAAGACTCCGATCATGACCGGAGTGACATCCACCGTCTCGTCTTCTTGCTTCTCAGCTCCGTCGTCCCGCTTGTGCTTCATGTAGCGCCTGGAAAAGAAGAGGGGCCCTCAGTGGGGGCTGCTGCCTCCTCCCTCTCCCTCTCCCTGTGCCCAGGAAGGCTGGGGGCTCTGGCCGTTCCTCCCCCCCCCCCACGGACATGAGGCCATTCAGCTGCCACCCTGTCCTGGCCCTTCCCTTGGGGGTTGCAGCAGGACAGCTTGGCTGCTGCCTTTGGTCAACCCCGGGGGAGTGGCTGGGCGGGCAGCGGCCCCCCCCTCCCTTTGATCCAGTGGGGCTGAAGGGGAGGGACGGGGCTCCACAGGACTGCCTCTCTTCCAAGCAGGTGTTTTTGGGCAGTTGTATAAAAGCAAATAAATAGATGAAATTACGAAGTCATTTGCAGCTTCCTCTGCAGAAGAGGAGCTCAGAAATCCTGCTGGCTTGACCACCCCTCCCTGTTCAGAAGCCAGAACCCCCCCCCCAGCTGAGGACAGGAGGGGGGGGCACTTCCTTCTGTTCTGTTTATTGGCCTCCTGAGGCCCTTAGAGGTGTGAGGAGGAGGAGGAAGCAGAGGGGAGACCGTGGGGCAGAGCAGCTGCCTCCTGCTAATATCCCAACAGAGGCCGTTAGAAAGACAATCCACCCCCTCCTTCTCTGCACTTACTTCTTCACATCTCTGCTCCCGGCCCAGTATCCACCCACGGCCACTGTGCCCACCGCCATGACAAAGATGATCACCATGTTGTAGTCGAGAACGGGCTCCCCGGGTGCGTACAGGGCCACCTTGGCCGAGCGTCCAAAGCTCTACAGGGGAAGGAGGAAGAAACAGTGAACGAGGGCAATGCAGAGCCCACCTTCTTTTCCCCAGACAGCTCGGAGGGCTGCAGGAAAATGGCTGTCCGGTCTGCCTCGATAACCTCCAGTGATGGAGGAGCAGAAATGGTACTCAGCCGGTTCGGACTGGTTTGGGCAAACCGGCAGTGAACATTTTAACCACCTCTGGCTGGCCCCGCCCACTTGCCCCCCCCCGCCCTACATATGTTGCCTTTGCCACGCAGCCCAGCTAGTCGCCTGCTCTGCTCACCAAAGGTCAGCATGCCGCCCGCTCGCCCTTCTCCTCGGGCCCAGGGAGGCGCCATTCCCCAAGGCCCCGCTTGGAGCCTCCGCCACCTCGCCATTTGCCTTGGCCCAATTGGGGAATGCGCCATCATTCCCCAGCTCTGGCTTTGCCCCGGAGCCTATGCATACCGTGTGCGCAGTTATTAGGTATCTTGACGCTGTCATCGTGTGAACGCCTGTTTTCCACCTCCAGCCTGTATAAACTGCAATGCTTAGTGCAGGGGTAGCAAACTTGCGACCACACATTGCTGTCATGTGATGTATCGCAACAGCGGAGGTGGGCGTGGCCAGTGTGTGATGCACCCGGCCTGTGGGCCACGAGTGGCTTAGTGGATGCAAGCAGAGGAAGCGACCTGCCTTTGTGTCATGAGGGAGGCTGCGGCCTGAGATCAACACCCTATGTCAAGCTCTGCGTAATTCTTAGGCAGCTTCTTTTCCTCAGGCAAAACGGGCCAAAAAAAGTGGGGAAATTGTACAAAGCCTTCCAGAGGGACTCTTGAAATTGCTAAGATATTGGAGTGCGATCACAGAACCATCCAACGTTTTGTTGCAAATAGTCAACAGAGACCAAGAAAGTTGTTGAGGAGAAAAGATGCGCCTTAAATGCCAAAGATTTGAGAAGAATCAAACGTGAAGCTACCGGGAACCCATGATCCTCCAGTGCTGTCCTATTCCAGAACTACAACCTGCCTGCATTGCCCAGAGGGACAAGGTGTCCTTGTACTTCTGCCCAAGGTAAGAAAGGCTGAAGCCCGACCACCACTGAACAAGACACCTAAGTTGAAAGGGCAAGACTCTGGGCCAAGAAATCTCTGGAGACAGATTTCTCAAAGGTTTCATGGACTGCTGAAAGGAGAGAGACTCTTGACAGACAAGGTGGATGGGCCCCTGGCTGGATCAGTAACAGGCACAGAGCTCCACTTCCACTCAGGCGCCAGCAAGGGGGAGGTGGGGTACTGGTATGGGCTGGTACTCTGAAAGATGAGCCAGTTGCACTTTTTCGGGTTGAAGATGGACTCAAAGTCAACTCCCAAACCTACTGCCAGTTTTTTAGAACACATTTTCTTCAAGGAAAAAGTCTGCATCTTTCAAGACGACCATGATTTTATGCTCCATCGCCTACATCGAAGTACTCCACTGACAGGGCAAGCCACTAAAACCATCATGGCGAACCTATGGCACGCATGCCAGAATGGCAGGCAGCACCCTCTCTGTGGGCACATGAGCCGTCCGCCTCAGTTCAGCTCCGTCCTGCATGTGCACGTGCCTCCCGCCGGCCAGCTGGTCTTCGGGTCTCTGCCGTGCATGCATGGGGGGCATGTTAGGGAACCACAGGGGTGGGGGGCGTGCGGGGGTATGCATATGTGGGTAGGTGGGGCGCATGCAGAGGCTGCAAGCGCATTCGTGGGAGCTGTGCGAGGGAAGTATGATTGTGAGAAAGAAACTAGACAAGGAAATTAGAAATTTGAACTCAGATCTCTCCATTCATAGTCTAAAGCCACATTGGCTGTTCTTGAATTTCATCTGAGTCATGATGAAATCATTACAAGGGAGCTGTGTTCTATCAGGAAATTAATCAACTTAGCTAAAGAATGAATTGTTAATTTATACAACATCTGGCATCTACAGTTCTAATAAGCCATGAGCTAAACCAATTATAAAAAGCTAAAGATATATGTGTGTGTGTGTGTGTATAAGGTAAAGATAAAGGTTCCTCTCGCACATATGTGCTAGTCATTCCCAACTCTAGGGAGCGGTGCTCATCTCCGTTTCAAAGCTGAAGAGCTAGCACTGCCCGAAGACGTCTCTGTGACTAAACGTCAAAGGTGCACGGAATGCTGTTACCTTCCCACCAAAGGCGGTCCCTATTTTTTCTACTTGCATTTTTATGTGCTTTTGAACTGCTAGGTTGGCAGAAGCTGGGACAAGTAATGGGAACCCACCCCATTATACAGCACTAGGAATTCGAACCACTGAACTGCCAACCTTTCGATCTGTATTCATACTTCATCATAATTTCATTTCCCAGAGGAAATGTAAACAAAAAAGGCAGTGTATGCATAAACATGTATGTGCTGTATGTATGCATGCATGTATGACTGAATGAAAAGAAAGCATCAGAGTATTTCCTTTCTTCTATCCACCAACAAGCTTAGAATAACATGCACTATGATAAGAGATACAATGATACTCCAAATTTCCTTAAATCATTTAAATATGAGCCAGCAGTGTGTGGCAGCAATCAAAAAAGCTAATACAATCTTGGCTGTATAAACAAAGCCATAGAATAAAAATCACGTGAAGTATTAGTACCACTTATGAAACCTGAGAAAGATCACACCTGGAATATTGCATCCAGTTTTGGTCACCACACTACAAACAAGATGTTGATACTTTGGAAAAAGTGCAGAGAAGAACAACTGAGATGATTAAAGGCCTGGAGACTAAAATATAGAAAGAACGGTTGCAGGATTTGGGCTTGGCTAGTCTAGAAAAAAGAAGGATTAGAGTTGACAGGATATCAGTATTTCAGGGGTTGCAACAAAGAAGAGGAGGGTCAGTTTATTTTCCAAAGCACCAGAGGGCAAGACAAGAAACAAGGGATGGAAACTAATCAAGGAGAGAAGCAAGCTGGAAAGGAGAAAGCTCCTACCAGTGAGAACAATTAACCAGTGGAACAGCTTGTCTTCAGAAGTTGTGGGTGCTTCATCACTGAAGGTTTTTAAGAAGAGACTGGACAGTCACTTGTCTGAAATAGTATAGGGTAGTGGTGGGATTCAAATTTTTTTACTATGTGGGTGTGGCTTGGTGGGCGTGACATGGCATGGCTTGGTGGGTATGGCAGGGGAAGGATACTGTAAAATCTCCATTCCCACCTCACTCCAGGGGAAGGATACTGTAAAATCTTCATTCTCTCCCCACTCCAGGGGAAGGATACTGCAATATTCTCATTTCCTCCTGATCAGCTGGGACTCGGGAGGCAGAGAATAGATGGGGGCAAGGCCAATCAGAGGTGGTATTCACCAGTTCTCCAAACTACTCAAAATTTCTGTTACCAGTTCTCCAAAACTAGTCAGAACCTGCTGAATACCACTTCTGGTATAGGGTCTCCTGCTTGAGCTGAAGGCTGGACTAAAAGACTTCCAAGGTCCCTTTCGGCTCTATTCTATGCTGATTTTTTTTAGTGCAATTATGTTTGTCCCACTGCAATCAACAGAACCTTGGCAGACTAGAAAACCTTCAAGGTCCCTTCCAGCTCCTGTCCTGTCCTGCCCTGTCCTCTCCTCTCCTCTCTCCTCTCCTCTCCTCTCCTCTCCTTTTCTCTTATCTCCTTCTGTCATGTAAAATGATTAAACATGGCAGATCAATTGTGTTCTGCCAAACAAAGCAACTCACCACTGCACCAGGATGCTTAGTTTGCTTTAGAAATGTGGCACATTCCTTTAAGGAAGATTGATTGCCTTCTCATCTTTCCGATGTTAAATGTAATGTAGTGTGCTCAATATTTGAAAATTTCACTCACCTTAATATCTTTATATGTTTTTAAACCAACTGATAATGGGGAAAGCAAGTTTCTTATAAAAATTATATTGAAAATGGGATTTCACCATAAAATCTTTTCTACAATTATCTAACTTCACTGGAATAAGCAGCAATCAGTAAATCAGGTATGGCTTTTTTTAAAAGATCAACATTGGCATTCAAAAAGTGTGGTGACAGTCTTATTTTCTTTGGTCATTATAGAAAGTTAGTATAAAATATGTGGAAATAGAAGTAGAATAATGTAATGCAAGATTAAAATGCAACTGAAGTCATAGCAACATCTGTCATGAATAGTGCTTGGCAGAATAGCTGCAGTTGCAATAACTATTTCTAAACTATTTTAGTTATAAATGCTATCAGTCCCATTGCCAGTACTTGTTTTTCTGATTGCTAAAGATTTTTCTCACAAATGAAGGCAAATATACATGTCCCAGAATAATGTTGCAGGATCCAATCTGAGTCAGCCACTGGGACCAGACATTTATTCTTCTAAACTTTCAGATTTTTCCTGGAGCTCATTCTCAGGGAACTTCTCATTTTTCAGAATGTGTGCATCGGACTGTTCTGTGCATAGTATTTATGTGGTTGCTTGTTGCTTGTTGTTTCCTTCTGCTGCTGCTTACCAGATTCCCTATATAGATTGCTCTATGACTGTGTAGTAGAAACAGGGAGGAAGCTAACCACTAGATTACAAGAACACAAGCAGGTGGTTAGACAAGACGACCAAACTCATTGGTAGCCTCACATTGCAATGAACAAGGACATACATTCAATTTTGCAGCTACTAAGATTGTTGGCTGAGCAGGGACAAAAATAGCCAGATAAATGAATGAATGAGAAATAGACCCTTTGTCAGTCAGTAGGAATGCTGATTTACCACCAGATTACCAGGTACTTAGGAGCTGAGGGCATGGCAGCACAAGGAAACAACAATCAATGACTTAATAGCCTGCTATCAACACCCCAATTAACAACTAAAAGCCACACACAACCATTATCTGATCTGATAGATTATCCTCTTTTGTGTAAATGTTATTATGGATAGAAATATTGAACATGGATTGCATTTCTCTTTAAAGTCATGTATATACATCTACACATTCATATACACATGCTTCCAATTTTTGTTCTCAATATATTTTGTTTTTGCCTTTGGTTTATTTTTATTTTTAATATCATACTTTAAAAGTTTTGGTTTTGGTTTTGTTTCACAATCCTCCCAAAAATACAAAGAGAAGACGGTGCACTACCACCCCATTGATGTGATCAATGATACAGTTGAAATACAATTGTTGTATGTGATGTTTTACTAATAAATAAGAGGATACATCAGTAGAATATAAAAAGAAAAGGCTTAATATAAAATAAAGAAAGGAAATGAGAAGGGAAGAAGCTTCAGTTCACAACACTGTAAGTTGTGGGGTCAATATATTTCACATATAAACTCATTTTATTTTATTGCAGCAACAGCAAATGATAAAGTTCAACTTCTGGTGACTATATAAATATGTCCATGCAGACTTTTTTTTAAGCTACTGGGAGCTAGTTTGGTGTAGTGGTTAAGTCTGGCCTAGAAACCAGGAGACTGTAAATTCTAGTCCTGCCTTAGGCATGAAAGCCAGCGTGGGGTTTTGGGGGCACTCGGTCTCTCTTTCTGCCCAACCCAGCTTACAAGGTTGTTGTGGGAACAGAAAGAGGAAAAAGTATTATTATGTTCGCCACCTTGAGTTGTTATAAAATAAAGATGGGATAAAAATGAATGAATGAATGAAATCAATATAGGATTATTTTTGCCATTAGGCTTTGGTTCTCGTCTTTCTCAAGAACCCATTACAGGATCCCCTTATACTGGACAATTTTTGTCCACTTTTTCACCTCCCTTTTTTTGGAAAGATAGTTGTGCAACAACTTCAGAGGACCTTAGAGAAAGTGGATCCTTTTCACTCAGGACTGAAACATGAGTAGGGAGCAGAAACAGCATTAGTTGTGTTTTGGATAACTTCTGCCATTGGGCAGGGTAGCAATTGTGTATTCATCCTTGCCCTACTTGACTTCTTGTGAAGGCTTTCAATACCATGGTATCCTTCTGCATTGACTTAGGGGATTGGAGGTTTATGGCATGATGCTGTGCTGGTTCCTTCATAATCAATTCCAGTCAATGATGATTGGGGAGGAAAGGTCCTGCCTTTGGTTTCTACTATGTGGAGTGTCATAGGTTTGGGTACTTTCTGATGATTTAACATCTACCTGAAACCATTGGGAAATATCAGGTTTCTACCATGTCAAAGGAAAAGCAACAAGACAAATGACTAGAAAATTCAAAGCTGGCATTGGAGAAAGAAAAACTTGATTTAAAAATAATGAAGAGATAAATTGAGGAAAATTGGAAACTGTTGACAAATAAAGAATAATTTTGTGATCAATCACTCAATGAAGCACATTAAAATTAATTGGCAGAAAATAATTTTATCAGAAACTTTCTGAGATACTATTACTGATGTGAAGCAAGTTTCAGATTAATGAAGGAAGTTAAAATTAGTATTACTTATTCACTGAAGGAAAAGCTAATCTCTAACTAAGCAAGCTATTAAGGAAGCTTACCTAAGTTTAGGGGCTTTGGTAGTTAGGTGTTCTTGGTACAGGAATTTGCTTGACTCTTTCAATAGCTTGCATGTAAAAAGAAGCTGTACCTGCTGATTTGAAGCTCTTATCATATATCTTTCCTTACGGGAGTATTAACAGGGTTCCTTCTCTCTGTTCTTCCATTAATCATGAGCCCCAAATGCAAACTGCTTTGCCTCAAAATCTTTTTTCTTTCCCTACCTCCTTGTCCAAAAGAATGGTGTTATATTTCACCACATATATTCCTCTATGATCTCCTCCCCTGAAGAACGACAGCTATCTGTTCAAGAAATCAGGAAAAAAATATACTCATGCTCTGTCACTTCAGGAAACATTTTAAATGTTTCTGGTCTGATATATAATGAGAATGCTATCTGGAGGTAGCATAGAGTTAATGTTCCAGCCAATTGGTCATCTTTTGTAAATTTATCAAAACAGGTTGATTTTCCCTCACCTCATTCATGTATTCTAGATGATTTCTTGAACTTTGTGGTATAGTTTTGAAATGTTCTCTGTTCCTGGAATTTATCTTTTACCTGACTCCTCAAATATTTGAGAACATTTATAAAGGCTACAGTTGCCAACTTGGTGAAGATCAGAAATGGTGCACACATGCAAAGAGGAACTGTGTTTTCACTAAGATTTCCCAATTGGAGCTTCACATTTTCTTATATTCTCTCATCTTTATACTCTGCTTCAGGGCTTTTTGGAAAATAGTTAATGCAACAGAATTCTTCTCCAATAAAATTCTCATGTGAGTTCTGCTCTGGTGTTACAAGTACTGTTAAGCATCACCTGAAAAACAGCAGTAATATATTCCACCCACCTCATATTGCATGCCAACAGCTATCTGCACAGTATATAGTAAGACCCTGGCACTAAAGAAAATAGTTAATGTTGAATCATATTCACATGGGATTCCAGTAAGCCTCTGCCAGGATTCAGTTTGCATGAAAGTCTATGTATAGACTTACAAAACCTCTCTTGTTACAGTGGGATATCACAGGTATGACACAGTGGTGGGATTCAAAATGTTTTACTACCGGTTCTGTGAGCATGGCTTGGTGGGTGTGGCATGGCTTGGTGGGCGTGGCTTGGTGGGAATGACAGGGGAAAGATACTGTAAAATCTCCATTCCCTCCCCACTCCAGGGGAAGATTACTGCAAAATCCCCATTTCCTCCTGATCAGCTGGGTCTCAGGAGGCAGAGAATAGATGGGGGTGAGGCCAGTCAGAGATGGTATTTACCGGTTCTCCAACCTACTCAAAATTTCTGCTACCGGTTCTCCAGAACTGGTCAGAACCTGCTGACCACCACCTCTGGTATGACATTATTACTACTCAGATGTACACCTCTTTACTGTAGTGGCATTTAGGCCCATATATCAAGCCCTTTGCAGCTGGGCAAGATTAAGGAAGCAAAAAAGTACACATATTTCAGCAAGATAACTATTATACTGGGGTTATGAGAAATTTCCCAGTCTCATTTATAGTAAGCTAATTAAGGTAGAACCTCTTCAATTTGAAATTCTTCTCCGATTTCCTTCCATCTGATTTACTGTAACTTGCTGTTTACAACATAAGCTATCAATTGTCTCACCCAGCATTTCTTAAATGTTCATGTCTACTCCCTGTTCTAGTCCTTTCCCAGCCTCCCTATATTTTCTTAAACTATAGTGTTTATAGAAACTGATGTCAACATTAGCTTTGTGAGAATTCCAAGAAAGATCTGTAATTCTTCTTTGTATTAGAAAAATATCCTGAAAATTTCCTAATTTTTACAAATTTCTATGTAGTTTATTTTACAGGTATCGTGGATGAAGAGAAGCAAAAATTGTTCCAAGAGTTATTTTAAGAGTCTGTTAGAGTGGAAAAGCCATTTGTTTTGGGGGCTATTGTGCAGACACCCCCACCACCCCCAAATATGATGCTGCTAAGTAAAAGTATCCTGAAAAAGCTGCTTCCAGCATTCTGCAGCACCTCGCTGATGTTGGACTTTTAAAAAGCAATTTAATTTATCAAAACCAAAATGTTGACTATATGGATTATTTTTGTGAACCATGCCCCATAAAGAGATGAAAATAAATAAATGGCATGAGGATATTCAGTTACATCAGAGCCTGTCATGCCAGAGTCTTCTGACATTAATTAAAAGTGAGACACAAGAGGTCAGGCAGGTTAAAGAATATGGACTTAAATTTATACAGAACAACTGATCAAGTATAGTCCATTCAGGGCAGCTGTAAAGGTACTTATTGGTAAAACAGTATCACTGTGGTTCCTGTGCTAGTGCAGCATCTCTCGATAATTCAATAAAGGAGGTTGCCTTTTTTCAGGCTTTCAGTTCAGCTTGAAAATTTAGCTTCAATGTGTAGAATCTTTAAAACAGTATCCTGGGGTGGGAGAGAGAGCTCACATGGCAGGCTGTAAAATATCAGGTTATTAAAGATTTACAAAGACTATGGAATACGAGAGAGCTCTAAAGCATTTCTTCCAAATTACAGCTGTATAACATAGGGGAATGTAAAATATGTTTTTTTAAAAAAAAATCTTTCTAAATATGTACACTGCCTATTCAAGATAGCTAGCTGGTAAATCACATATTTGGTTTTTATAATGGAGATTCACATTGCTGCAGTACGTTGCATATTATTATATCCAATCAGCTTAATTGCATACCATGTTTCTCAGTGAAAAGCACATATTTCTGTGCAGTAGCGTGTAGGCATGAATCACCATTGTAGATTGCACTCACAATTACCTTAATTGTACCCTTTTCACTACTTCTGTTTTAAGCAAATACAAAATTATACAAAAAACAATGTTGCATTATATCATGCAGAGCTGATCAGAGTTCTGGATAGCCAATTTCTCTTGACACACCTCTCCCCATTGTGTTCTGTCTTTAATTTTTGCTTGTTTGTTTCCAATGACACTTTTAAATTCTATAGGTGCTGCACATTATATTGCACGCTTCTTTCTCTTTGGCTCCATTTGGCTAATTTTTCAATTGACACTTCTATTCAAGGTTGTATACAGGATGTATATAGAAAAATTGGCCAATCTATCACCTAAAAATAATACTGGTGGGTCCCAAAGAGGCTCTTTTTCAAAAGGAAAGTAGTGTCTGCAGCAACATCATCTTTTAAAGGAGAAAAGTCACTTAATCGTTAAATCTTCATTGCATGTAGAGCCAGTTTGGTTTAGTGGTTAATGCACCAGGCTAAAAACCAGGAGACTGTGAGTTCTAGTGTTGGCTTAGACATGAAAGCCACCTGGGTGACTTTGGGCTAGTCACACTATCTCAGTTCAACCCACCACATGTTGTTGTTGTGTTGAAAATAAGAGTAAGAAGTATTAGGTACTGTATGTTCTCTGCCTTGAGCTATTTATAAAAATAGTAAAGGCAGGATATTTTTTTTTTAAGTTGCAATTTTGACTTTATCTAGTCTCTTAACATCCCCAAACTGCCTGGTAATCAAGAGATATATATTACTAAACATTTTTTCTCCCCTCCCATTCTAAATAGGATTAGGAGCATATCCTTGGAAATTTCATGTTGACCTGAAGGATTAAAGATGTTTTTGAGCCAACCACTGTTTTTACCTTCATCTGGCTTTCCTATATAAACAGAGTCTTGAAATCTACACAGGCTTGGCTGCTGAACTGCCAGCAGTTTTCCATTCTCACTCCTGTCTGCTTTAAGAAATGTGCAAGACAAAGCTGTTACTGCTTGTAACCATAGTGACACCTTGACAGAATCCAAAGAAAACATTGTTACTTCACAACCTAATGGATTTGCCTCTTGAGCAAAGCCCCTGAGAGAAATATGCCTGAAATAGAAAAGCCATTCATTATGAAGTGTGGCTCATTTTGATATGCATTGCATTGGATGGTGATAAGTGAGATCCAGCACAGTGTTTAGAAGTGTCAGAGACAGAGAGCCTTTTCTTTTCCACAGATCTGTTTAGCTCGCTGAATTCAAGGTTCATTTATGTTCTTGATCTCAGATAAAATACCTCCAGAAAACAATCCATTTCTCTTGCAGCCTGATAAAGGATGGATTGCAGAAGAAGGAGGCAAGGAAAGCGGAATTAAATTTCACTAAATATAGAAACTTGAAGCATGGAAGCATGGAAAACTGTTATAGTGGTTAGCAGTGGTTAGAATGCAGTATTGCAGGTTAATTCTGCTGACTGCCAGGAGTTCGATCCTGACCGGCTCAAGGTTGACTCAGCATTCCATCCTTCTCAGGTCGGTAAAATGAGAACCCAGATTGTTGTGGGTAATATGCTGACTCTGTAAACCGCTTAGAGAGGGCTGTAAAGCACTGTGAAGCGGTATATAAGTCTAAGTGCTATTGCTATAGGTGCTATTGCTATTGCCATAATCCAATAGCATCCACATCAGTGTAAAGGCTCAGAGGTCAGCCCCTCCTAGATGCTTGTTAAGAAAAAGAAGAACAAAAGCATACAAACCCATTTGAACTATAGTAGAAAATATTTTAAAACAATAGACATTTCAATCATCCACATAACTCTGTGTCAGTAATGCAATATCATTTTAGGGAAGTTTGATAAAAAAGCTTCAAATTTCAGGGTTGGTGGAATGTAAAATTAGGATCAATTCATCTTGATATATATATATATAGTTTCCAAAAAAGAGATGTCTTCTATAATGTTTCACATGGAACATTTCAAGCACTTTCTCTTTAATGAGGATGAATATTCAGTCTTAAAACATTCCAGGTTATTATTAAATACTCAGAAGCAGCAAAATCCCAGGTACAGAGGTAGCAATAGTATTAACAAGTAGCATTAATGGTAGTCAAGCTTCTGTTCTCATCATTTTTTATCGAACATCTTCCATAAATTCCCTCCTGTCCTGTGCTGAGCTTTTGCCATAAAATGTCTCTATCGGTGGGAGAAGTTGTCATAGCAATTACACTTAAAAACTTGACAAGCCCCTCAAATCATTATAATTCATAGAAATTATAATCTTTTGCATGTATCATTTTAAAATATAATTTTATATCTCAAAGAGGAGGAAAGATAGCACAATATAAATAAATTTCAAGATAAGCTAATTATAGGGGTGGAGGGGGAGCCAGCAAGTTGGAAAAAGGGAATAAAACCATGAAACTCAGAAAAGGCTCTGTTACAAGCAAATTTCAGGTGTTTGTGCTTTGGATGAAAGAACAAAATCAAACTACGATTTCTTTATTAGTTTGTGGCCACAACTATTATTATTTTTGGCTCCAATCTGGAACCCACCCTGTTGTTGAGAATAGCTGGGAAAACCTTTATTGTTTATGCCATCTTTTATCTTTAACTTCCTTTGATTTTACTAGGTTTTTTTCTTTGTTTGATTGTTGTGAGCTGCCCAAAGTCATTGGAATTCAGGCACCCTACAAGCTTAATATATTATTGTTTAATCTGGAGCAAGGATCTCTATCCTGCCCCTAGTTGTTTAGAGAAAAGCTTCAAACACGTGAAACAGCTCAGTAATCCTCTTTGGGCAGAGTAAAAATATTGCCTAAAATTAGCAGTCTGAGGGAGATTATCAGTATACAAATAATCCTTAATTTATTTATTTATTTATTTATTTGATTTATATGCCGCCCTTCTCCAAAGACTCAGGGCGGCTTACAATGTGCTA
>JANHFK010003084.1:115460-131344 GCA_036250565.1 Sibynophis collaris | reverse complement strand
GGATTGTAAACTCACTGGCCACGCCCGAGGGATTTTCCGGTGTCAGAAGAAGGCTTGGAGAAAACTGGAAACATCTTCATTATTAATTATCTTAGAATATGTGACGGCTTATCTTACTTTCCGGGCTTTTTGCCAATTCAGGTAATTTGTTGCTCTGGGAGACGGGACTTCAGACAAACTTTATCAGAATGCTGACTACAAGAGCTCGGACATTATTGGTACTTGTTATTTTCCAAAGACTATACTTCTTAGAAACATTTTTATATAGATAAAATTATATTAGTTTTTGTTCGGTGGTGTGTGCATCATTTCGGAAGGATTACCGGGGGTGGGACACAACACATGTTTATCTTTATCCATTATTTTTTTTATTTTGGCATGTGCACTTTCCATGCTAGGCAATTATCTTTCTTTGCACGTCAGTATTTGCTTTATCCTATTGGACATATTTGTACAGAATCCTATTTAATGTATACATTTTAGCAAGTTTTAAAGTTTGGTTTAAAGTAATGGTTGGTTTTGGTTTAAAATAATGTATCTGTAGCTATTTTCATAATTATATGAGTGTTTTAGCATGTATTTTCCCATAAAATATGTATTCTATATACATTTTTTATTTAAAGAAATGTAAACTTTAATGGAAAATTGAGATTTGGCTCATACATTCATTCAAAAGTGTGAAATTAATGTCACACATGTCAGATAATGTATACTTGGGTGCTTGAGTTACATAATTACATTAAGAAGCAGACAAATCTAAGTGATTAAAAGAAATGAGTTTTGGCCAGGATGTTAAATATACAGGGAAACATTTTTAAAAAATGCTTCTATGAATTACTTTCTTCATGGGGGCATGCTCATTTCTTTATGACACTTCCTATCACTTCATAAATAGTAACATACTTGGCACTTCATTATTAATTAGCAGTATGGCAAATTGGATGTCAAAAACCTGACAGGTTTGTCTCTACAAACTTAAAGCAATTTACCTGCCATGTTTTGGATGATGAGCATGCCTAAAAATGTGCAAAACCACATCTCTTCTTATCTCAGGGGGCACTGTGATAATGCCAACATAGATCTTTTGGCAAGAAGTGCAACACTTCCAGGCAGATTCAAAATTGCTTTAGATATTTAATTCATTAAAATTAGTCACAAGAAATTTGAATGTCCATTAACAAAACAACACAGTGGTCAATGATGATAAACTCTAATGCTTAATAATATATTGTCTACTGAAGTTATTTTCGGAATCTCTCAAGCCTGGCAAACAAATAACCAAATTCATAGAAGAGTCACCAGTCCTTTATACTACTCGTAGGTAGACATACAAACTTGTCCAATATATGTTGGACACTCTATAGATTGGGCGCATGGACATTCATATGAGCATCAGTAGTAAATATTTTAATATATCTTCAGAACCGTTTGGGGGGCCACATTAATACAGGCTGGAAACTCATTCAGAGACATGTCTCCTCTCCCTCTCTCTCTCCCATATACTATTTGTATGGTTCTTGGAGCAAAAAATCTATTTCTTCTTTCTCAATACAATGCCAAGAGGTTCAGTGATTTCATTCATAGCAGGAAAATTATGAGTTTCATAAGGAACACTAATAGAAGATAAAGTTACAAGTTCCACTCTACATCCATATTGTTCTTGTGCCACTCCTTGCTACATCCCTATTGGAAATGGCTGCTTGATAGCTATTAAAATTAGCAAGGCTTCATTGAGCTTTAGAGTGAATGAAGACCATGAATTGGATTAAAACAATGGTAGAATGATCAAGAGCTATACATGTATAGAAGAACATTACAGAGTATCAGCCCATCGAATTGCTAGGCAAAGGGCAGTGTCACTCTCAGATTGCCCCCACAACTCTCTTGACATATTTAGCAACAAGAAAACAGCCTCGGCATCCTCTATTGTGAACAGCACAGAGGTTCCTGCAGGATCAGGTATAATATTGTTTTTCTGGGAATCAAAACTAGAGTTTCGGTACAATTGTTCTCCACCATTATTTGCCCCTTGTACAGTGATACTTTACAAAGAAGTTTTTTTTCCTGCCATTATTAATGCTAGTGATGATACGGTATTATTATAGCAATAGCAATAGCATTCAGACTTATATACTGCTTCATACATATATACTGCTTTTACAGCCCTCTCTAAGCAGTTTACAGAATCAGCATATTGCTCCCAACAATCTGGGTCCTCATTTTACCTAACCTGGAAGGATGGAAGGCTGAGTCAACCTTCAGCCGGTGAGATTCGATCTGCTGAACTGCAGATCTGAAGTAGCCTGCAGTACTGCATTCTAACCATTGCACCACTTCAGCTCTATGAGGGGGATAAGGGGAGAGGAGAGGCTGATTTTAACTACTCATTAATTTTCAAACTGTGTCGATTTATCAAGCCCAATCACATAGTTTTGTAGTGGAGCAAGGGTATTCAGCTAGTGTGTGTGTGTGTGTATGTAGAAAGGTTCTACAATGGTTTTTACAACAGTATACATATATGTATGTATGTTTGTGTGTGTGTATATACTGTTGTAAAACCACTGTAGAACCTTTCTCCGTGTGCACTTGTTATATTTCTGCATATAACAATTAAGGTTTAGCAGAGCTATAAAAATTATTGACCATAGCCTGTCATCAGTTCAACTCTAATGGGCAATCTCTCTGCATTTTGGCTTTTGTTTTCGAAGAACCATTATAACCGAGGGACTATTATTCTTTTCTGTCTCTTTGAACAGTTTTGCTTGGAGAAGAATATTAATCATTTCAGGATGACCGAGCTGGAATAAGTTATTGAGTATCAATAGTATCACTAGCTATAGAAGTATTGTATATTGCAGCAAGTAGGTTTGTATAATGAAACAATTTGCGATTTTTAAAAAATACTGAAATATCAGAGCTTTGGGATAAATCTAGGTGTGTAACCTGTGTGTATAGTTGATTAGGCTTTATTAAAATAATAATTAAGTAAAACCATTGCAATGCTTTATACATTAACATAGGAACTATTAGTAAAGCTGCATGGATTTTCTTTTGAGTGTGTACATAGTATATTTACTTCCGACTATGTACACATGTACACATGCACGCACAAATACACACATCAGAGCCAAGCTGAAATATAGACTAAAATGTGCATATTGTATGTTGGAGAATAGTTATTTTACTATTGATAATGCATTTAAAGCATTTTATCAGTGTTCCACACCAACGAAAACAACTCTCAGAGCTATTTACATGCAATCAATTAAAAGGAAGTATAATCCTTTTTCAGCCAAATTTCAGAGATCTAGTATTTTGGTACAGAAGAAACTTTATCTTGAACCCTTTCTCACAATATTTGAAATGTTTTCAGTGTATTTAAATGAATGGCCAATGAGGTTATACACCTTCTTATCTTTAATCTATAACAGAAGGTGTATAAAAAGAACTATTATTATGCCACCATCAAAGAGCAGCAAATAACATTCACTATGAAAGCAGTCTCAAATAACTTAAGAAATAAGCCAGATATTTTGAAGCAAGGTTTGAAAATCTATAAACTTCCAAATCTCCCATTGCCCATCCCTGTTTGAGAGAGAAAGCAAACAGAAATAAATCAGTGTCATTAACTAACCAGCACACCTTTAAAATTAAACACAAAGAATAGCAAAAGAAGGGGGGGAGAGAGAGATTTCTTTGGTAACTCAATGACAAACATATGCTTTTTGAAGGCACATGTATTGTAAGTCACATTACTCTAAGGCAGTGACTTGCAATCTTATGATCTTTCAAGCATATGTTTCAAACCTAGGCATAAAGTGTAAATTATCTTCGTATCCAAAAGGGGGATAAGATATAACACCTTGCCTAAAGCTACCTTTTGAATTCACCAAATAGGAGTGGGATGATTTGGTTTACAGCTGTTATTTCTAATGAAGTTTTTCATGTTAAAAGTCCACTAATATACCAATTTATTCTCCTAATAGGGGTCTTTCTCAGATTGGCATTGGACAACCAGAGATAAGGACTTGGTAGAGAAATTAGCATATGTTTCTGACCCCAAGTCCTTTGAATTGCATTAAATTAAATAAACGTAACTATGAAATAAATATTACAGTAGCCTTATTACAAGTTGAATTAGCTATGGTTACTGAAGGAAAAAAAGTATATGGAAGTATTCTTAATCTATTAGCTATGGAGCTCAAAATTTGCATTTTGTCAGGACACAGCTGTTAAACATGGCCTGTCTATAACAGTGCTACGCTACCGAGAGATCAGATGCATAACTGTCTGTACAAAGTTAGAGAAGAATTCTTCCTAGAGTATGATTTCAGAGAGAGTGCCATAAGTCATTCAAAAGTTAATTTCCTCTAGATTTGCAATAAAGTCGTATATATGATCTATGATATCTATCCCTTATCAAACTGTCTGCAGTTAAAACAAACCTATCCCTGGCACGTGTTTTCACGAATGAAAAATAGCAAGAGGGATATTTTTGGCCCTGCTCTTGGGGAACCATAAAGTTCTAATAAACAGAAAGTGACAAAAATAAAGAAAAATAGGAATACAGAAAGTCATAAGTTGTGGCAATAAGGATGCCACTTGTAACACACATCTGTGTGGTAGATCTAAAATAATGGAAAAGAGAAGTTGAGAGATCCATCAGCAAGAAATATACTAGTTCTGTATCTGTAATTGACTGCTCTCAGAAGATAAACAATCTCAGCCCTGGAGTATATTTGGATGGAGGTTCATGCAGGAATTCCTTTTGTTTGGATTTAAATATGAAGTTCTAATTCACTCTTCCTTAACCTATAACTTGGAGAATATATGAAATAATAATTAAATAGTCTGAACTTGGCAGTGCATTTTTGTCTGCATGCAAAAATACCAAGAAAAAAGCCTGCATGAAATGCATGCTGTGAAGATTATATAAAAATAACATTAATAAAAGCAGTTACCAAATATATATCAGAATCTGAATATTAGAAGGAAAACACTTCACATGTTCATGATTTCCATATGGGAGATTTATGATCAGATATAGAACTAGGACAGGAAATACATGAAAAATTAAGTATGATCTCAGTTTTGCTCTGTCTTTAGAAATTTCACATTTTTTATACTGAATATTCATTGGAAATTAACTAAGTCATAGCTCCTTTCTGTTAAAATATGTCGGTACCATATTTGTGAATATCTACATTCTTGTGGAAGTACATATACATAGGTGGGCATTCATGAACACGCATCAAGTGTTATGTTAGACATATACACCCATTTATGTGTGGGCTCAGTGTGTGTGTGTGTTATACATACATACATACACACATACACCCACACACAAATGCACATTCTTTTCCATCTTATTTTGCATACAGGAGAGGGAATCATCAATTTCCCACATTTAAACTGAATTTCTCTTTGTTCTTTGGCAGGCTATTGAGAATAGCAATATCATTTAAATACTGGTCCAAACTCCATAGTGCTTTACAGCACTCTCTAAGCTGTTTACAGAGTCAGCATACTGCCTCCAACAATGTGGGTCCCCATTTTACTGACCTTAGAAGTCTCTGAGGAGAGAGGGTCATTCATGCCGCCGCTTGTTCCGAGGGGGAGAAACCCCCCCTAATCTTTTTTCTATAAAGCAGGCTGAATCCCCATTAAAAGGTCACAGAGAGTTCAGGCGTTAGTGTAGAGTCATTTTCTCACCTCTCCGTGGCAGCTGTCGCTTAATCCTCGTTTTCTCTTCCAAGTTGCATCGGCGAAGACGCGTTGGCATACCATACGTCGATGTATGTCCTTCGGTGCCTGGGGCGAGGCTAAAAGTCCCCCCTCGTCCGCCGCTGATTCAGGGGCTCTAGTAAGCTGCCCTTTCAGCAGGTACCTCCTCCAAGGGTACCCTGGCTCAATACGAGCCCCCCAAAAGATCAAAAGCTGGACTCCGGGGCTGGAGCTTGCCCCGGCACGTCCGTCCGCTTTGACAACAGGAGCTACTTCCCTACTTGATCCCTCCTCCTTGCCTGGCTGGGAACCATTGTTAGCTAGCATATTATATAGACCAAAGGTGTCAAACTCGCGTCGGCATGGCAGCATCACATGATGTATCATGACTTTTCCCCCTTCGCTAAACTCAGCATGGGCATGGCCAAGGCATGACGCATCCAGCCCGCGGGCTGCAAGTTTGAAAGCCTTGACATAGACTTTAGCTCTTACCAATTTTAAGTGCTTTATTCTTCAATGAAATCTAGATGTAAACTTGTGAATGTTTAGGTATTAATTAATGAGAGCAAGCCATAGCTTTCATACTATCTTTTTGCATTTTGATTGGCAGGCTGAATGCAGAATACTGGCCAGGCATTACAGATGGATTAAGATTATTAACATAAATTGTTGCCTTATGTTCCAAATGAATATGACACACTTCCTGCTTACAATATGATGTGACAAAACTGTTATGGTGAATATATAAAGTGAGCCAATCTAAGAGGAAGTCAATCCATGCCAAGATCACATGCCTGCTTCAGAGCAACATAAAGTGCAACTCAACTGACAATCTTCAATTTTGTAGACTAGGCTGAACTGATGCACATGACAAGACTCTATGCCAACTTTTTAACAAGTTTCCAAATAGTGCCAAATTTCTTCAATCCTTGAAGAAAGTCAGATAATCAACTATTTGATTACAATGATGATGAAATGTAGTGTATATATAACAGTAAAATGATGAGGAAATTAGCAGTCCTGTTTTGCATTCAAATTCTTTGCTTAACCAAGTATTGTTGGGAGAATTTGGAAGGCTTTATGTTTCATCAATTTCTAATTTGACTATCGGACAAGATGAATCCAGAGGGAAAAATAGATAAAATTATGCATTCAAGAGCAGGCTAGTAAGATTGGTCTTTTGGAATGAGGAGAAAATGTATCATCTAAATCCAGAAGTGTATCTCCCATATGGGCAGAGACATTGGGAAATAATATGAAGGGCAACCACATTTGTGTGTAGCCACCTTCCACATCAAATACACACACACCATCTACAACAAATAGAATTCACTGAATGGAGTCAAGCATCCAGCTTTCCAGAGGACAGGCTGCAACCTGATTTGATGTTAGCCTTTATTTGAAGGATAGACAATGTGGTAATCACTGTCACACAGTCACCATAAATATTTTTTGGGCTGGTCAGTTACAAAATAGCTTCTTAGAAAGACAGGCTAATGAGCTTCTTCCCTGAAACTACAGAACGTTCTTCATCATCCAGTTACTCTTGTCTTTTTTTCTAGAGTGATGGGCATACTTCCAAACAATGTGTTGGGTAGCAGCCAATCACTATTTTTTCCCCCTAAGAATGTCCATGGGACCTTGAGCTGCACATACTGTAGTTGTGGAAATAATATGACGCTGGAACCTGATTCTTTGCACTGCAACAAAATTGCTTTCATTTATTTTTGTCTTTTTAATAAAAACTTATTTTAGAAAAAGAAAGTCAGATGAAACAGGTATCTTGAGATGTTAGCCTCAGTTGGTGGGAATCAAGAAAGAGATTCATGGGATCTACAACAATTTGCAAAGATGACACATGCTAGCCCAGATTAACTAAACCTAACTAAATATTGGTTTCATCTGCAGGTCTTTTTGAGGTGATAATCCAATGATCCAATTTCAGCAGTGGCCATGAAACTGCCACCACTTCAAGGATGCAAATGAGATCATTGTGGAAACTCAGTCAACAGTTTCAGATTTAAGATAGGAATAATTTCAAAATGGGCTTTGATACATTTAGCATCCCCTGTTCAGAAAATCCTGTTCCAGCCCTGAGTGGGAAATAGATTAAATTTAGTCATGGCAAAATTTGCATATATAATCCACTCAATGCAGTGCTGAAGGTTTATCCTGTCAAATAAACATACAGTAATAATTTATGTGCTCTGTCTCTCCCTCTCTCTCTCTCTCTCTCTCTCTCTCGGCAATCAAGTTAACACTTTAGGAATATGTAAATCGTTGGGATATAAAATGGCAACACTTTGGAGTAAGTAGCAAATCTTAATTAATTCCATTGCCGTCAATTACACTAACAAAACTAATTTTGAATCATTAGTATTAACATAGAAATAGCAGTAGAAGCTGCTTTTAATTACTATTTTAACCATATGGAGAAAAGAATATTGATTTTTCTGTAATGTCCATTTTTTACAAATGATATGTAAATAAACCTTTAAAATAATTCCTTCCATCAGTTGCTGGGGAAACCTTATTGTTGATATGACAACCATGGCCAACTAAATCAGTTGGCTGCTTGCTTTCTGTTCACATAAATTGCACATTTTCATTCAGGGAACTATTTCCTATCAGCTGTACAAGAGTGACACCTAGAGAAAAGGAAGCTAGCAAGAAGATATAAAGAAGAAAAAGCTATAGCAATAAAATCACATAAGAGCTACTGTTATGCCTACATAACCTTGATATGTCAAGCCTGTGTCAAGTTTTAGTGACAGTATAGGTAGAGTTTATTCAGAATAAAACTGGGCCCTTCAGATGGTTCAACATGGCACCCATCACTCATTTAACAGGTCTATCCACCCTACTGCTGATCAGCCTCTTTTCTACCTAGACATAATTGGATATGTCTAGTTTAATAAAAAAAGGGTGGCTAGGAGTGACATGATAGCATTGTTCCAGTATTTGAGAGGCTGGCACAAAGAAGAAGGGGGTCAACCTAGTTTCCAAAGCATTTAAAGGCAGGACAAGAAGCAATGTATGGCAATTAATCAAGGAGAGAACCAACATAGGAAGAATTTCCTGACTGGTAAAACAATCAGCCAGCAGGAGATTGGACTAGAAGACCTCCAAGGCAGTGGTGGAATTCAATTTTTTTTTACTACTGATTCTGTAGCATGGCTTGGTGGGTTTGGTGTGTCTTGGTGGGTATGGCAGGGGAAGGATACTACAAAATCTCCATTCTCACCCCACTCAAGGGGAAGGATATTGCAAAATCTCCATTCCCACACCACTATGGGGCCAGCCAGAGGTGGTATTTGCTGGTTCTCCAAACTACTCAAAATTTCTGCTACTGGTTCTCCAGAATCTGCTGAATTTCACCCCTGGTCCAAGGTCCCTTCCAACTCCGTTATTCTGCTATACCACCATTAGTGACTTTTCATGAGAGCTAGATATTTCTTTCATTTGTGTGAACTATTTGAGCCTGGTGATCTGGTCCTTAAGCAAAAATTCTGGATTGATTTTGTTCTATAGGCTTTTTGTTTTCTTGGCTGTTTATGGTATTCTCAAGAGTCTTCTCCCATACCAAAATTCAAAAGCATCAAAAGCATGTACTTTTCATCCTGCTTTTTCCAAGAAGAATGTTTGTTTCCATAGAGTGTCATATAAGGAAAACCATCACCTGCACATTTCTCATCTTTTTGGTATAATCACATAATAGCATCCATTTCTATTGCTTTCGGGGTCTTCTTTGTTACCTACCAAATGCTAATAAGCAGTACATTTCTTGACTGATTATATACTTCATTATAGTCCCATTTTTAACTGTCCTCCTTGACTTTGATTCCTAGAATCTGTGCCTAATGATCTTTCAGCTATCACAGAGTATATCCCCAGCAAAGTGCAGATTTTTGACATTTATTCCTCCAGTTTTAAACCTTCTTACAATCCAGCCTCCCTCAATAAATATTCAGAGTATATGAATCTTCATCTTTGGGGATGTGAGTTCAGTTTGTTTAACTTCATCCAGCCGATATTTTAATTTAGGCAGTAGTCAATGGAATCTACTGCTTTTTAAAGAATTAGATTGCCAATCTGTTGCAGATGTTCTATTTGGATTTTTGAGCAGCAGATAGAGCTTGACCCCTTCCAGTACAGTTGTTCATTATGGGAGATGGTCTCATTAGCCATGAGAAACCCTTCATAGTGGCATCTGAGAGGAAGAATGATGAAAGTAGCATTGTAGCATTTGCAATGAAAGCATTGCCCCTTTTGTATATGTGTTATAACATTGCATGCATATTTAAAAGAGACATAATTTGTAGGACCATACCATAATGCTACTTTTGTAATGCTCCTATGGATGCTGCTCTTTTATGACATACAGCAAGCAAAGCTCTAGCTGCATTGAAGTTGTCTCTGGATCATGTATCTCTTAGTATGTATACTGAACACTATGACATAGCATCATATGAAATATCTCAGAAGATGTTAAGGCCATCTATCTTAGCATTGTCTATGGAGATTCTCAATCATTCAGGTCAGGGGTGGGTTCTACTTACCCTCACTACTGGCTCGCAGCTCACACACGGCGCTTCTACGCATGCACAGAGCATCCATGATGACATCCAGGTGGGTGGGCAGAGCCTTCCGCTGCATTTACTACCAGTTCTAAGAACTGGAGAGAACTGGTAGGAACCCACTACTGAACCAAGTCATGATTGTCCCAAAGGTGCTTTTTCAAGAAGCAACTGGACTTTCTGGTTTACTTCATTGAATTGGAGCTGTGCTTTCTTTAGGGTTTTTTCTGCTCTGTGTCCCTTCACTGTTGAGCACAGGCGCAGGCTATTGGGGATGCGTCTGTCCTGTTTGCATCTCAAACTGAAGCACACATGATTCATGTACTCCGCAACTTTTCTGGAAATCCGTTCATATTCCCTCACCATCTGAAAGGCGTTCATCCCAAAGTGTATCGCTAAATGTCTATGAAGATCCTCAGTCATCCAGGTCATGGTTGTCCCAAAGGTGCTTTTTGCAAGAGGCAACTGGTCTTCCAGAAAGTCCAGTTGCCTCTTGAAAAAGCACCTTTGGGAACTATCTTACCATTGATGTATTTAGCTGACGAGATTCAAAATCACAAAATGATTTTACATTCCCACGCTATATTTGAGATCCTTCAACTGGAGATTTAAATGATTAAAACAGGGATCTTCTGTCTATAAAACATACTTAAGATATGAAGATTTTGGGGGGGGCAACTTTTGGTGAGTGCTACAGTGAGCTAGACATCCCTGCTGAAGCAAGATGGCATTTACTGTGGAAATCAGTGGCTGGATATCAAATCCTGGCTACTCAGATTTTTGAGATTGCCCTTGAGCACACTGGACAATCTCTCTTTGTGAACTAACATTTTGCACCAGTTTTATGAATTGAGCTAAGTGTTAAATATGTTTTAAATATAATGTTAATGAACATTATAGTTATAGTTAATGAACATAGAAAAATATTTTTGGAATAAACAGCAAAAGGGGGTTTAGAAAGTTAAAAATGGACTAGGAGTCCAGATGGATTTGGGATAAAATTTTGAAATTATAAAAAAAAACTCTTCCCATGGGAAATTGTGGTTGCTTGGATTCTTGGGGTGGGGGTGGGGAATACATGATAGGATGGACCTTTGCTTGGATACCAGATGGGATTTGAAGAAAATTAAGATTATAATTAAAGGAGAATACTTAAATACCACTTGTTGGAACAAAATACTTTACAGTAGATGTTTGGAAGGCTATTTTTGAACGATGGGCATAGAAATTAATTTTTAGAAAGTCTGATACCATACATAGATGGTGTGTTAATGTCACAGAATAAGAATCAGATAACTGGATAAGATTGAAAATGACATGATTGTAGATTTAAATATGACAAGTTATAAGAACAATATAACAACAGGATAATAGACATACAAATGTCTTAATATTTGATGTTGATGTCTTAATTCTTAAAGACGACATATAAGTACTGTATCAAACCAGAATAATGATTTGGATAACTTTTTTTTACTGGATGTACAAAACAGATCTGTTAAAGTCTTGAAAAAAATCCTCTGAGGAGGGACAAAGAAAAAGGGACATTATTGCAAAAGAGAGAGATGGGGAATTTTTCAGATAGACATTAAAGGATGTATCTGATTGATTCATTCAATGGCAAGGGCACTTCCAATAACTCTACTTGCCAGTCAAGCTAGGAAATATTTAAGAAATGCAGTAAAGGAAACTTTTGAATAACCCATTGTCTTCTAGAATCTAATTTACAATCTATATTTGTTCTTCTTTCGCTTCGTCTAATAATCCTGCTAATAGCACATTACCAGACAATGTTATTTACTCTAATTGTTGAATCTACCTTATTAAGAGTTCTTCGGAGACACTAATGCTACAAATTTGAGATCAGCACTTTGCTTCCAATGTTACAATCAAAACCACAAAAGAGGCAATCATCCATAAACTTTATATTCATTGTGATTACGCCTGTGCTTATGTGCTATAAGAGGGAAGGAAGGGAAAAAACCACTTAAAGAGCATTCAGCTTTAGTCTTTTTTCATAGGCAGAAATTGTTATTAATTTTGCCACCTTTCTTCACAGTATCTAAATTTCCACTTAAATCCAAATTCATTAGATAACTTCGGTTATTGAATGGATTAGAAACAAGCAAACAATATTTTGGATAGTATCATTTCAAAAGTGAGATTATATATGTATTGCATGTATAAATACTTTATACAATTGCCCAGTGTAACAGAAAGATTCCTATATCAGAAGTCCTCATGCAGTCCATAGTAACCTGGGAATTTGCTACAAAGTTATAGCTTTTTTGCATCTGCAAAATCCCACAGGAGAATTTGTTTTAAAAAATTTGGCATATCTAGACCTGGTTTGGATATCCAAAATTCCAAGACTGATCACCAAGGTCCTAATCCAATAAAGACCTATTCAAAGGATTTTAGTTAGATGCTTGAAACATAAAGGATCATTCAAACATGGACTTAGTCTATGGAAGGTCCTGAATTCAATCCTTAGTGTCTCTGGAGCAGTTAAATAGGGCCAAACCAACGATCAGCTTGAAACCTTAAACAGGAATCATGGTCAGTCAGAATCAACTAAACTGAACTATATGGATCAATGGGCCAACTGATAGATAATTGTTTCTGTTATTTCTGAAGATTTGTTATCAGACTTGGTACAAAATACTTTCCTAGAATAGCAATATCAAGCATTCCTCTGTTACATATGATTAGGACTAGGTTGCAAAGTTACTAAAAGTTGTTTAGAAAGGATATTGACTTTTCCTTCTATATTAGATGGCTAGTAACAACAAAAGATCATGTAGAGCGGGGGTGTCAAACTCACATGATCATGGCATCATCACGCGATGTATCAGGACTTTTTTCCCCTTTGCTAAACCGAGCATGGGCGCGACCAGCGCATGATGCATCCAGCCCGCCAGCCAGCCAGGAGTTTGACAGCCCTGATGTAAAGAAACCAGGTGAACCTTACTTCAATGCTTCAACAAGGGTTCTTCTTTATAGATGAAGAATGTAGGCTACTTAGGAGTTACTTTCAGTAGTTAGTGCAAAGGAGGAGTTCATGACTGAAGGCTAGAGAGCAGAAATTATACGGTGTCTTGACAGAAGCATTTAGTTTTATGACAAATGGAAATTGCAGGTGTGAAAGCCTCTTTTCAGAAGTTCCATTTTCCATCCTATTCCATTCACAACCTTTCCCATCCCTGCTGGGATACATTTACCTACTCATATGTTAATGGGCAGATTAAATAGCATGACTTCAAAGACTCCACATCTGTGAGAAAGAATCTGTCTGCCAAAGATTTGAAGTAGACCAAAAAAAACCCCCACACAAAACACCCTGTATCTTCAGCTAAATGAACACAAGACACATTTTGTCCAGATAAATAGAGTGGCAGATAAATAGGAAAATTAATAGAAATCATAGAAGGGTAGAAAAAGACTGGAAGCGAAACATAGCAGGTAAATCTAGAAATCCCCTTTTCACACAAATGTAAGGAATTAGCAATGCTGAACAATCTAGATTTTCCCATGTCAAAAGGATCTCTTTATATTTACATCAAAAGAACTGCTCGTTTACCTCATAATCAGTCAAAGTTAAAAATGATGGTAGCTAAGAATTATGGGACTTTGCCTCATTTAAAACTATTAAATAATACACATAATTTGGCCCAACCTTAACTCGCTATATATTATATAACATCCTGTGTTGATCTCTGACTTTGCAGATATTTTGTTGGGGGGAAAGGAATGTTATATCTGTTCTTTTCTGATGTTGATATGGATATTGTATTTTTTTTTCTATTCTGTTCTCTTATCAGTTTTTCACTTGCATTTTTAAAAATTCTATTTATGTTTCTTTCTGCTATGCTACTTATCTTTTCCCCATTTCCCCCTATTTTTTCTATTTCCACCATTAGTGTTGTAAGAAACCTAGAGTTGTATTTTACAAGATAGGTAGCCATATACATTAAAAAAAATAAATTTATCTTTTCTAGTTGGCCGATACAGGTGAGAGGAGTGTAGTAGCTTTTGAGTTGAAAATTAATTCTGGCTTTTATGTGAAAAAGAATATTCTAAGAGTAAATAAACATTGTTTACTGAGACCATAGAACCACAGGTGGTTGGATAAGATTGCTTTGGACTTTGGGCTTTGAAGTCTCTCATAGATCTGTGACCTTACATAGGATAAACAAGTCTGAATTTTCCAAAATATAAAGTTCATTCAAATTGGAAGATATCATTTACCAAAAAAAAATGCATATTTGCATCATATGCATTCTCATGCAGCAGCTGAGCATTAGCAGTGCAACTCTCTTTCAAGGATTTTAAATCTGAGTCAAAGTCAGAGACTCCTTTTATACAGAAATGTTTTCTGTCCCCTGGGCATATTGATGCATGTTCCTTCACCCAACTTTGGTGCCACTTTTTAAGTTATTCTCAAACTCTTAGCTGTTTTCTTTCTGTGCAGGGCTTGCCTTGGTTGGCATGTTGTGAAGTTTTTCAGTTTCCTAATCATCTTTGATATCCAGCAGAAGTGATCTTTACATTCTTTAATTCTGCTTGATCAGGATATAAATGAAGAGGAGTAACACCTGTTTCCTGTTCTCTTTTTTGCAAATTAAACTCACCTGGACTTTTAGCCTTTTGGCAAAATCCTGTCTTTGCTGCATAGTAAGCAAAAAGTTACAGTCAACCGCCACTGAGTTGTATTCAATCCTACTATACAGCATGCAAAAGTGAAACAGGAACAATTTTTGTGTTTAATTTTGGAATATTGTTAATGTATAAACCCATTATTGAACAGCTAAAAATACAAAGAACCAGATTCCAGATTCTTGATATGGAAGAATAGCAAAAAGCTTTGTAGCAACCATAGGAAATAAATCAAATCCTCCCTGCCATTCAATCTTCCCTCTGTTTCTCTCATTCAAACCTTCTTGCTATTTCCAAGGGGAAAGATTAGGAATTTACATTAATGAACTTGTCAAAGAGGTTAAAATTGGCCAAAGATGGCAGCTCATTCAAATAAAAATCCTTTCCTCCATGAGACTGCCATTTCTATCTATAATGGTAATTGGGCAGGAAATGAAGGGGGGGCTACAGCTCAGCAGGGTACCTGACCTTAGAATTTCCCCTTTTGGAGAACTGGTCAATTATACTTTCTAAGGATTCTTAAAGGGCCACACCCAGGGGTGAAATGTACTTACCTTTCCTACTGGTTCGCTGATGCGCACACGTGCACCATCATCTGTGCATACACAAAGCCTTCTGCGCATGCGCAAATGGTCAAAACTGGAATGTGATGACATACCGGTTTGGGGAGGGCAGAGCCTCCCACGGCCAGCGCTACCAGTATTCTGAACCCTCCCACGAGCTGGATAGAGATGGCAGCATTTCACCCCTGGCCGCACCTTAGGGAATAAACAAGGTTTTCCTAAAGATGCTTTTTCAAGAGACATCTGGACTTTCTTAGTTTTTCCTTGAAGACTTTTGCATCTCTTTTTTATTATCAAAGTTTTATTGGTTTTTTTAGGAAAAAGGGTAGTGGAAAAATTTTTCATGAAATATTTTTACAAAAAA
>JANHFK010003084.1:64606-76439 GCA_036250565.1 Sibynophis collaris | reverse complement strand
CACCCACCCAGTCATATGACCACATGGCCACGCCCACCAAGCCACGCCCACAGAACCGGTAGCAAAAAAAATTAGATCTCACCCCTGATTACATTAATACAATGAATTGATTTATTTCATAGTTATCTTATTTTTCTTCCTTTTAAAATGACAGTTATTCTCATTTTTTTTAAAAAATATATTTGATACTCTGTGGTCTTTAAAACTTAGAACTGCTATGCTAAAACATGAGAATCACCACAGATGATAAAAAAGCTATTAAGACATCAAGAATAATAAGAAACAATGTCAAGGAGCCTTTAGGAAATGATCGGTGATGGTGAAATGATCAAATTCACATACAGAAATGGCAGATTCTCAGAAATTGTGAAACCTATCACTACTAATACTTAAAGCAATATTTCAAAAACCTGTAAACATGTCCATTTGGGGGATGGGGAGACATGATTTGTTAAAGGAAAAATTTACATTAAAATAAATTATTTTCTATATCACTTTGCCTAGCTAAAATCACATATCTTATCTACGCCAAAATGTGTGTTTTCATAAAACCTGGCAAACTCAATGGATCTCTAGGACTTTTTCTGCCATCCATTTTCTATGTTTCTAAAAGAAAATAAATACATTAACAGAATCAATATTATCTATCTGGGTGCAATTTCTTAAAAAACTCAAATGAAAATCTGCTGTGACTTAGAATTTGTAATAATTTCCCCCTAGCTAGCTGGAGGACCAGCTGACCTGCCACATTCATCCAAAACAAGCCTTTGAACTTGCCATTCAGGCTCACTTTGTAACAGTAGAATCAAAAAGCCAGAGAAAAATTTCAGCTGATCACTTTCAAAAATCTAACCGCAGTGATAGCCCACAAAAAGACTTCTTTACTGCAGACATTTAAATAAAATTTATTTAAACATCCTAGATGTCTTACCTTTATAGCATTTTCTTTGTCTTGTAAGATTTGTGGTTGTGTATTTAGACTAGTGTGACCTGATTTCCATCGATACCCATTTGTTCGCCTAAAGGGAGATCAAAAAATCTTTTTATGAGCATTCATAAACAAATATGAAGAATATGGCAGCCTCTGTTCTCCATTTTCCACTTACTGAAAGGAGACATACAAATTATTTATTAAATTTATATTCTGCCCAACTCGCAGATAGGATAATTCAAATGTTTTCATTTAGGTAAAATTCCACATAAAGAACTCTCATAAGCACATGAAAATTTGGTAATTTTGACACATTTATTAGGACTGTACAGCACTTTTAATTCCCACACTAAAAGGAGCTTTAGAGCATACAAGACCATGGATGTAACACCTGTTTGCAACACATTAAATACAATGTTTTTCCTAAGAACTAGAGGCAGCTGCCAGGGGCATCTCTGCAAACTCAGAAATATAACAGAATAATAGTTGGAAGGGACCTTGGAAGTTTTCTAATCCAGCCCTCTACTTAAGCAGGAGACCTAATACAATTTCAGACAAATGGTTGTCTAATCTCTTGTTAAAAACCTCTAGTGATGGAGCACCCAGAACTTCTGAAGGCAAGATGTCAATTGTTCTACCTGTTAGGAAATTTCTCCATTTTTCTATGTTGCTTCTCTCCTTGATTAGTTTCCCTTCACTGCTTCTTGTTCTGTTTTCAGGAGCTCTGGAAATTAGGCTGACCTTTCTCTTCTTTGTGGCAGCCCTTTAGATATTAGAACACTGCTATCATAACAGTCCTTCATTTTATTTAACTAGACATATCCAATTCCTGCAATTATTTTTCAAGTTTTAGCCTCCAGTCCCCTAATCTCTCTCACAAAAAGTCATGGCTCTTTTAAAATGCTGCAAACAAGTGCCTGTCACTATATTCTGAAACATCTTTTAGAACATCTGGAAACTCTGAGCATTTACAGTACTCATGGACACAGACTCTAGGAAGTGGGCAGAGTAGAGTAACAAAGATGATAAACACTCTGGAAGTTAAATCATATGATGAACAGTTGAGGGTATGTCTAGCCTATTGAAGAGAAGGATTAGGGAGGACATAACTTCCAGTACTGAGGGGTTGTTACAGAGAAGAGAGGATTATTTTCCAAAGCACCAGATTATTTTCAGGACAAGAAATAATGGGTGGAAGCTTGTTAAAGACAGATTCAACGTAGAAGTAAGGATAAATTTTCTGACAGTAAGAACAATTACTGTAATCAATGGAATAGCTGACATCCTGGAGTTATGGGTGCTCCATGACTGGAGGTTTTCAAAAATAGATTGGACAACCATTTGATTGGGATATTATAAATTATCCTGCGTTGAGCACGAGTTTGGACTAGAAGAACTTTGAGGTTCCTTCCAGCCATATGATTTTGTATTCAATGTTCTAGAACAAGAATATCTCTAACTGCCTATTTTGTTACTTTTCCTCTTCTCATTGTTTGGGAATCTGAAAGAATAGGGCCTGCCCTCTGCTTCCATCATGTTTAATATAAGTAAAAATAATGGCCACCAGGCCACTTACTGTAGCTCTTGCTTGTTTTGTAACCCAGGATTAAAGAAGAACAGCTATAGCACTTTGAACCTAATGTAAAGGCTTAGTTTAGGCTCCTTTTCTGGAAAGAATATTTGATATTTCTTACTTGCAGTTTTTAAAAAAACAGACTAAATTTACCAACCAAATGTTACAAGATAGACAGACCAAACCTACAGCATCATCCACCAAGGACTTTCAGACAAGTAGTGGCAAAATGACCAAAATAAATAATAACTGCTACCAGTTCTAGTGCTACTTCACTGTTTTGCAAGCAAACAAGCAAAACCAATAATTACAAACCGATATATTGAAGAGCCATCATTTACTGTAAAAGAAAGGAGGGAGGGAGAGATCACAAACTCGTTTGAAAGTAGAATGTGGTATTAAAGACTGTGGGGAAAAGATACAAAAATTAATGACTATGGTCCAAGATCATTAGTAACACTTAAAACTTAAGCAGAACTATATATCTTGTTAAGTACACTGGAACACTAATGACCACATATCCTTAAAAAGCTGATCCTGGGAAAGAAAGTTAGCATTATTACTCACATCGCTGAGAAAGGGAAACAAATACAAAGAGGTTAATAAAGTAGTTTTCAAATTTATACCAAAAAAAGTTACAGATAAAAGGGTTGTGCTTTGTCTGCAGAATATTTCGACATCTGAAATGGATTGTCTCAAATAAAGAATGATTACAAATGGTGTTTTTTTTAATTATAATGCAGCCATATGCACTTAAAGCTCATAAGGACTGAATTTCTAGTAAAATATAAGAAGAACTTTATAAATAATAAAGCCCTCTCTAAGAATGGAAAGTGAAGTTGAGGAGCTGATAGTACTTGAATTTGAATTCTGATAACAAAAGCCCAATGGAAGAAAACAAAACAAAGCAAACAAGCAAACAAACAAAAAAGACTCCAATGCTACAGAAAAAATTTTGGCCTAGAGTGTAGGCCACGTACATTTATGTGTAAACGTAAATGAAGATTAAATCATCCAGGCCAAAAGCATCTAAAAAGTTTAAATCATGGCAACTAGATCACATTTCTTAAACTTTGATCCAGTTGCCATAATTTAACCATTTTTAGATGCTTTTGGCTGGATGATTGAGTCTTCATTTACATTTGCAATACATTTTCAGGAGAAACCCCAGCAGTTGGTATGGCAAGAGTTGGTACATTCCAACAATTCACTGCCTAACTTTAATTTTTTTCATTTTGACTGAAGAAGTTACTTGGATGAGTAATGAAACGTCTCAGTTTAATGAATTTTGGTCCAGTTCCCATAATATAACCTTTTTAGATATTTTGGCCTGGTGCAAAGATACAGTATATACTAAGCCAGAAATGTTTCAAAGCTTCTGCTGAAGTTGCTGGGATAAAAATCCAGATACAGTAGTTTTCTATTACAAATCACTTTTCTAGCTTGGATTGAGAGGCACGACAATTACAGTTTCTATCAACATAGCAATTGGTAGAAACATGCTGAAATGGGATGGGGTAGTAGAATGGGATATGGGAGGGGGAGAGACAGGTGGCTTATACATTGCAGCTTTCCATTAATTGGGGATGGGAAAACAATACAGAATTTACACAGAATGAAAATATACAATCTTAGAGCCATTATCCAACTGTGGTTAGACAGAGCTATTGCTATGAACTTAATTATGGAATGTGAAGATTACTCTGAAAGAGAGTGTTCACAAATATAATACTACAAACTTTTATTATTCTCACTGGAGGAATATGTCACTTTCTTATAACTTGTCATTTTAAAGAGTTTTATTATTATTTTGTACTATTTTATGGTTAATTAAAATAACTAGCAGGTACTTCAGAAATCATTAAACTCAATTTTAATGTAATGTGAAATTTGCTACAATATAACAAAATTTCACTTTAACAGACTAATGGTAAGAAAGTTGTCTGTTGTTTGCAAATATTCAATAAATTCACAAGTACAAAACTGCAGCGATTCACATCATTTGTATTAATTGACATCACTGGTGAAAGATCATTAAGCAAATGACACAAAAGACATTATGCAAATAAAAATTACATAACTCGGCATCAATTTCTGTCATTATTTGCAAAACAACATCAACATGAAAGTGATACAAATTGTGTGTCGTTCCTGTCACTTGACATGAAACAGCATAATTTGTCTCATTTGTGTAATGATATTATTACAAATTATATAAATCACTGAAGAAATGTGGTCCTTTGCATTCAAATTATATCAAGTCCAATAATATGAGACTTCAGTGTGCTACCAGCCTTAAAATATTCAAACCCTTCTTGCTTTTAAGGCAAAAGTGTCTTCTTCTATCCATTTATATTCCTGTCCATGCATATCATTTATTAATTCCCTGTATCTTTATGCCCACTTCAGACAATTTGTCACAAATAAAAGAAAAGGTTGATATTCCCTTCCTGTAGTGGCAATTTATCATATATGACTTCTGCCCCTCCGGCTAACAGATAAGAACTCTTACAGTGGAAGATAGAAGCCATGATATGGTTCCTTTTCAGGTCTCTAGTCCCAAAGCCAGAACAGAACATCAGAAATCACAATCCTGATTGCAGTTCACTGAAACATCATAATCACAGGACAGCTGCTAAATACCCAGATTACAATCACATAATCACAGGGTAAATGTAACGGGTAAAACTCCGAGCACCGTCATAAATCCCGAAATGTATCACCATATCTTTCATTTTTTTTAAATCATGCAAATTTCAGTATGACAGTGATGGTATTTTTCTATCCATATTTACTGCATATTTCTCTTAGTTATGATGGTTGCAGATGAGGGAGGGACAATTAATGTGCATTACTTTAAGTATGTTGACTATATATGTATATTGAGCAGCAATGAAATCTATTTACCTTCGCTACTGGTTTGGGTGTGCTCCCATGCAGGAGCACTATGCGCATGTGTGTCCCCATGCGCAGATGGTTAAAAAATGGGATGTAATGATGTCCCAGTGGGTGGGCGGAGCCTCCCGCCACTAGTGCTACCAGTTCAGAGAACCGGATAGAACCGGGGGATTTCACCGCTGATGTTGAGAAAGCATGCTAGAGAATATGAGAAAAGATGCTTGAATATTGAGAAAGCATGCTACAGTAAAGATATGATGATGAGATATACTTTATGTGTTTATAAGTAGTGTGTATTTATATACATAAAACTATATATAAAACTATATAAACAAACAGTACACTGAACACTGAAAGAATACTACTTTTTCATGGTTGGGTAACCTCCAAAGGTTTGTTATTCTACTCTCCAAATAATAACTAGAGCTATTAAAGTTCTACCTACCCTCTGTCTTGTTTCTCTCGGCTCATATTTGATTGTAGTTGCTTCAGTTTCTTCTCCATTTCATTATTTTCAAGTTCCAGCTGAACCTTTTCCAAGTGCAGCTCCCGTACACTTCTGGAGAGATTAAATTCAGCTCTAAAACTGGCACCAAACTGTACTTTCTTTCTCTATTTAAAGTATATGCAATGCAGCAGAAAATGGCAGATTGGTATTTTGATGAAGTTTTTTGAAACTGGACTATACATTTACAGCTTGGCTTTTTAATTTTAAAAAAAGGATATTCTGTTTGTGTCATTGCAGATAAAGGAGTTATTTAAGAATAGGCCACCAATTCAGGACAAAGAAAAAGAAAAGAAACAGAAAACAGAAAAAGGCCATCAGAAAGCACCGTTATAAATGTGAACAGCACTCCCAATTCTAAACACATTTACATGGTGGCAGCTCTCATTTGTTTCAATAAAATTAACTTCAAGTAAGTGATTTTAGGATTGCAGCTTTAGTGGTTAGAAATAGTTTGCATTTAATGATGCATATAAAAAGGCAATAGATTATCCAAGCAGTTCAAAGTCAATTAGAGAGAGAAACTTACTTTTCCTTCAGTTTTACAGAAACTCCAGTTTTTGAACCAGGGAGTATCACAAAATCATTGATGTTCATGATTGCAAATTCAGAAAAGCTTAAAGATGTGTTCAAATCATACAGTTTTGAAACCTGTTTACATGAGAACAAAACATTCATTAAAACAATTTCTTTAACAATTCCATCTATATTTATAAATGGAAGAAGAGAAAATAAGTACTGAAGAAGGACAACTAAAGGTACTGCTAAGTTTTCACCAATTAATTAATTAGACACTGGATCTAACAATACTGAATAATAATCTTTACACAAGGATATTATTATCTGTTAAAGGCTTGAAAATAAAGGTTTAGGCTTAGCTTCCATATACTTAAATCAGTGAGGTTTAAGTAAATCTTGGCTAGCTTCTTTTAATTTCAAGTACCTTATTTTAAGCATAACAAAGTCTAGATGCAAGCAATGTGTTAGAAAACAGCAGATTGTTGATGTTGATGTAACCATCTATTTGTGTTCAGATAGAGTGCATCATGATGGTCACTATAATTATATTAGCAATTTGGAAGTTAAAAGCCAAATCCTTAAATTCAATAGAAATACTATGCTTATGGGTTAGAATCAATGAGAGTTCTTATGTTTAATAGCAATCTTGGCTTAGATTTCATCTGGAATTCAAGTTTGAAATGACTCTTAACTGTTAGCATTTGTATTGGACTTTTGGGAAGCTTCAAGGTAAGATCTTGTGATGCTTATGGTAAACCTTTTCCCTGTGGGTTGGATTCAGGAGGAATATAAAATGTTTGGTAGTAATCATGGATGCAGATTAAGGTTGAAACTCAACAGTGCAGTGAGTCAATACCAACTTGGCTAACCCTCTGATAAATCCACAGTGGGCTTCAGTGGACTCTATTTTAAACCTAAAATATAGTTAAAACAATCACTATACCTAAAATCTGTCCATGATTCCAATCCACACACTAAATATTACCATCAACATTTGAGGTTTCCTGTAAAAATTACTCTGAGAACAAGCATTATGGTAAATTTTCATAATTAATATGTTTTACATTAGTCTGAAATTGAGTGTGAAGACTAGGTTAGATGTTTGTATTGCAGTTGTAGAAAAATCAGCACAAGAGGCTTCTCTAGGGTTTCTAATAAAATTAGTATGAGAACATTGCACTGAATTTTATATGTTGCAGTGTTAAAATCTACATTGATGTTGAGACTGGCTGGAGGTGAAGGCTTGAATAAGCATTCAGCTTGGCATTTTGGAAAAAGTTAGAATTTTGGATTATGTTTCATTAAGTTCTGTTGTAAAATTAAGGAGTCAGGGTTTTTTATGTTAGCGTTATTTGTAGGTTTCTATTTTTCATTATTTCAAGTTTGGCTTTGTCTCTATAAAGCTTCCACACACTAGTCCTTTTCCTGCCCTCAAGCATTTTAAAGAATAAATCCATACCTTCTTCCAGCCCTATAATTCCATTCCATTGGTAGGAAGTTCTTAACACAAATCCAGTAGTCTTCCATATAGCCCTAATAATACTAATATAATTATCCCAACAGTAAGTTTAAGCATGTTACTACTTTCTGGGTGGTATAAACCAGATCTTCTGGCTGGTGTATTTGAAAACATATGGAGAGCAACAGGATAAACACAGATGACTTGACCTAACACAATGTTTATATTTCGTGTACGAATAAGATTATGTAAATATATTATGCTCCAAGCATAGTTGAATGAATATATTTGTTTTTCCCCAAGGAGAGGTTTACAATATTCAGCCTCAGTGCACCAAGCACTCATTAAAGTAGCTAGAAATTACTGAGAGCAGAAATATTGCCTGGAGTCAATTTTTCACACTGGTGTTTTATTACAGAGTCATTCTATAAAGATGAAGCATTCTATTTGCTAGATATTACTTTACACATGAATAGGGCCACCGATTTAACCATATCAATACAAACTTACTGACATTATTTTGGATTTCTTATAGAACAGAATTTTTCAGTAAAGGGGAAAATGAAGGTGGAGGAATGGGAAGAATTCAGTAGGAAAATGTAACCTTTACAATTGGAAGATCAGCAGCTCAGCTCCTAATATTTTCACCATAAAAGCATCAGCAAACAGATTAGAAAAATTCTCTGCTTAGATGATTATTGGGATAGATTTCCATACCTGGTTCATATTTAACTGACACAATTAACCACATTTCAGCCCCGCTTGCTTAAGGTTAATCTATTATTCAAACAATAATAATATTGTTGAATAATATTATTATTGAGTATGTTATATTTAGTTACAACATAGATTAGATTGATTATGTTGTACTTAGTTAAGCAAGAGAAGTGTATTGTGTGAACCCTGCTCTGAAAAGCCATGTCTTATCTACTTTTCAATTTGCAAAATATGACCCATTTCTAGTCAAGATATTAAAAAAAAAAAAAACTTTACTCCCAAATCCATCCAACGAATACCAGAACCTAAACAAACTTGGCTGTTTCCACCAGTTATATCTAGTTAGCAATGGGATTAGGAGGCCACTCAGATGTTCCAGGACTTTATGCCAAAGTAGAAAAAGAAAACAACAAACCACAACTTTTTATAAAGGCAATGCCAACCCAGTCCTGCCTCAGTCTCCCCAAAACTAGAACTTCCTGCTGTCCCTAGCCATTTAAATTCGAAGCAAGCCTTTTACCACCACAACCACATCTAGAGCTGGGTGGCGTCTTGAGGACTTCCTGACAGGCATGCGTTCAACAGGGAAAGCTGCTTTAAAAAAATAGTAATAATGATGATGATGATGCATTGATACAAAAAAGTGAGATGGAAAAATTTCAACCCCTGGATTTGTGCATCGTTGGAAGCCCCTGCATACAAAAGGACCGAAAATATTGGGACACTCCCATTACTCCCCCCTCCAAAAAAAAAGTATAATGCCCCCTGTAAGTGCACTGCAAATAACCCAGGATCCGATCCTAGCCTAGGTATCAAACCTTGAAGTTTTATTACAGATCCAGGATTCAGTCTGTGCAGGGCAGCAACTCTGGGTAAACAAGGGGGTCTCTTACTGCTCTACCTATGAGCCCTTTAAATTAACCCCTTCCCCGCCGGTCCATGAGCAGCAGCTACTGCTATACTCTTCTTCTTCCCCCACCGGTTCAATTATCCCGAGGACTGCGAGAACCTGGCGGCCAGAGAAGGGCGCAGCCCACTCCAGGCTTCCCCCGGCCGGCTTCCTTCTGCCTCCCGAAGCCGCGCTCCCGCCGAAACAAGCTAGCCGTTCCCACGGCAACCGGTCGCTTGGGCCTCTTCCATCTTCACAAGCGAAGGGGGTGGGCGGCGCCAGGAGCTTTCCATCTCGGAAGGTTCCATTCTACGAAACCGAAGGGGGGGAGGACGAGGCAGGTAGACTGACCGCAGGTTTTGGTGTTTGTTTGGTTTTTTTTACTCTCACGGCTTGTCTTTTTTTTTTTTTTTAAATCGAGCATTTGCTCCTTTGGGGGGGCTCAGTGGGATACGGGAGTTGATTTCCAGCAGGTGCGGAACTATTTTCAGGACCTGTCGGCAACAACGTGTGCCATATATCCCGCTGACCACTAGATGGCAGCTAAGAATACAGAATTTCTCAAAGTTGGGAAACTGGCTGGTACTGGGGAATTCTGGGAGTTGAAGTCCACAGGTTTTAAAAGTTGCCAAGGTTGGATATACCCTTGCTTTAGAAGTTTGGAGAGTAGTAGAATGGTTGAGATTTCGGCCAGCTCAGCTGGAGGGAATCAGATTGAAGAAATAGGACAAATGTATAGGTGTTTCTGCATCTGACTAAATGGCTATGTTTTTCAGGAGCTACGAAGTAAGATGTTGAGACTTTGGAAAAAGTTCAGAGAAGAGCAACTAAGATGATCAAAGGCCTGGAAACTAAAACATATGAAGAACAGTTGCAAGTTTTGGGTCTGACTAGTCTATAGAAAAGAAGAATTAGAGGTGACATGATAGCAGTATTCCAGTATTTGAGGGGTTGCCACAAAGAAGAGTGGGTCAATTTATTTTCCAAAGCACCAGAGGGCAGGACAAGAAACAATGGTTGGAAACTAATGAAAGAGAGAAGTAACCTGGAATTGAGGAGAAACTTCCTAACAGTGAGAACAATTAATCAGTGGAACAGCTTGTCTTCAGAAATTATGGGCACTCCATCACTGGAGATTTTTAAGAAGAGACTATGCAGTCATTTGTCTGAAATATATAGCTTCTCCTGCTTGAGTAGTAGGTTCTCTTGTCCAGCTCTATTCTATTCTATTCCATCCCTTGAAGTAAATTACAGCTCAAAAATTGTTTTCTCATGAGTAGTTTGACAAAAAAAGCAGTAAAGTGTTATGGAAAATGAAGGTTTTGCTTTATAAGAATAACAAATAATTAAAGAGTTCAAAACTCAGGATGCTGACAGAGTCTACATTAATGTTTCTACTCAGCCTTCAGTTCAGAATAACAGAGTTGGAAGAGACATTGTAGGTTATCTAGTCCAACCCTCGCCCAAGCAGGAGTCCCTACATCAGTGTTGGTGAACTTTTTTGGCACCAGGAAGATGATCTTCCAGTTTCTGACACATGCATACGCATCAGCCACTTGGTCTTCTGGTTTCTGGCATGCATGTGTGCACAAAGACCAACTGGCTGGTGCGCATGCATGCACCGGAAACCAGTGTGCATGTGCTCTTCCAGTTTCTGGCGCTCCCACGCATGTGAACACCACCTGGATGGAACGCAGGAACCTGGAACAGCAACAGGCAATGGCTTGCATGCCCGGAGTGATGACTCTGCATGCCACTTCTGGCATACATGCCATAGGTTCGCCATCACAGCCCTTCACCATTTCTGACATATGACCATCCAGTCTCTTGTTGAAAGCTTCCAGTGATGAAGCTCCCAGAACTTCTGAAGGCAAAGTGTTCCATTGGTTGATTGTTCTCACTATCAAAAAATTTCTCCTTATTTCTAGGTTGAATCTTTGAAAGTTGAATGAAACTTTGGTTTCATTGCCCCACAACCGTGATGACGAACCTATGGCATACGTGCCACCTGTGGCACGTGGACCCATATCGGTGGGCAAGTGAGCATTGCCCCAGCTCAGCTGCAGTGCGCATGTGCATGCCGGCCAGCTGATTTTCGGGCCTTCCATGCTGTTTCTGGCTTCCGGGGGCCTCTGAGGGGGTGGGGAAGGCTGTTTTTGCCCCCCATAGGCTCCTAGAAAGCCTCTGGAACCTGGGAAGGGCAAAAAACAGGCCTACCAGGCCCACCGGGCCATCATATGCCAAAAGCAGGGAGTGTGTGCGCATGCGTGGGGGACGGAGTGCATTGAATTATGGGTGTGGGAATGCACGTGCATGACCCTCCAGCGCTCGTTCCTCTGCTT
>JANHFK010003083.1:125585-143775 GCA_036250565.1 Sibynophis collaris | reverse complement strand
TTTAACTATGTCTGTTCACCGCCCTGAGTCCCGGAAGGGAGAAGGGCGGTATAGAAATTTAATAAATGGTAAATGGATGGTAAATGAAAGGTTGGAACATACAATTATAAGACAGTATAGAATGAAATTAAAATATAAAATTTGTGTAAACATTCTTTCATATTATAGTTTGAATTAAAAAAAAAACAGTATCTTGAGGTCTGAGAGAGTATGAATTATAAACATAACTAGTTATAGCCATTACTATGGTTAGTCCTGTTGATCTGTGTGTGCTGATTTCCTTCTTTTTCCTTTTTAATGTAGTGCATGACCCCACCATACAGTCCTGATTTTGTTGAGTCTTCTACAGCATCACTGCCCTCCTCCCAAACGACTTATTCAAAACCTAGGGCAATCAAGGCAAACGTACCTGTCAGCGTAGTCACTCCCCCAGGTTGTACTCTTACTGCCACCCAGTCATCTGTTTTGAACATGGAGAAGCAATCCAGCCAGATGCCAGCAAGGACTGAGCAACCTGTTCCTCCGCTTTGCAGAGCTATGGCAACTAGTGTGATCCGTCATACAGGCAACAGTTCTGGTTACTCCCGCATTCCTTGTGTGCAAGTGAAACCAGAAGTTTCATCGGGCTACAGTGGGCCTGCAGACTGGCAGGAGGCCCAAGGCCAGCAACATTCCAGAGCTTCCCGGGATTGCAATATTGCAGAGAACTTGACTTGTGACACTTTACTTGCACACAAATCTTCCTCACACGTCTCAGGTTGCTCTAGAACTGCCAATAAAGGATATGAAATTCCAAGGCTTGCTTTGCAGCAGTCTCTTTACCCAAAGAATTGTGAGCATGATATGCAGCAAAAGACCAGCTCCCTTCTACCCTCCCCTCTCTCAAATCCACAGGTGATCTGTCAAATGATCCCCTTGGATGGACCAAGAGGTATGGTCCCTGCTCTATTAAAACCTTCTGCTCAGACTGCAGGAACCGTCCAATCCATCTTACCCCACACGGCTCCAGTTTCTCAGCCTGTCCTGATGGGACCTTCTATGCCTCAGGGGACTGTTATGTTGGTTCTTCCACAGGCAGCTGTTGCCCAGGCACCCCCGTGCCAACAAACTGTGATGTCTGTGGGGAACACCAAGTTATTGCCTCTGGCCCCTGCTCCAGTTTTTATTGCCTCTGGCCAAAGCAGCACGCCTTTGATAGACTTTTCCCGGAGGAGGAATTACATTTGCAACTTTCCTGGCTGCAGGAAAACGTATTTCAAAAGCTCTCACCTCAAAGCGCATCTGCGTACTCATACTGGTATGTATAGAACTGAAGGAATGTGATGTACCTTACAATCTCACTGATGATGCTTGTGAAGCATCAAAAATGAACATTGAGATTATAGTGATATGAGACTCACTAGAACAAGGGTGTCAAACTGGCGGCCCACGGGCCAGATGTGTCATGCGCAGGCCATGCCCACCCCAGCTGCCCGAATGGGAAAAATGTTGCGAAATGTCATATGACGGTAATGTGACGCGGCGAGTTGGACACTTGTGCACTAAAGTGCTCTTCCACAAACATATGCTGCTCTCCAGATGTGGCATTGCAGTTTTTAAAATTGTGGGAATATGTTTCCACTGTATCTTCATGGTATCATTTTAGGAAAGCTGAGAAACCATGCAAATGTCTGTGATTTAGAGGCAAAGGAAGATGTTCAGGCATGCAAAAAAGTGCAATTGAATCTTTACACAATGTGTAAAGTGGGAGGGTATTTACAGATCCCATTCCTTGACTTAACTATAGTAGTAGATGGAAAAAAACCACATTGACACTCCAAAAAATTGAAAAACTTTATGGTGGAATATTCTAAAATCGATTTGACTTCAAAATGATCCCATTTCAAGATCAAATCACTTTGAGAATCTTGGGGTGGCCTTTGAACATTTTGTAATAAAATGCTTAGCGTACCTCTAATCTTTACAATAGGAGCACAGAATAAACTAGTATAACTTACCATTGATAATAATGATATGTTAATATCATAAGTAGTCCTTGACTTACAACCACAGTTGAGCCTAAAATTTCTGTTGCTAAGTGAGACAGTTTTAAGTGAATTGTGCCCCACTTTAGGACCTTCCTTGCCACAGATGTTAAGTATATCACTGTAGTTATTAAGTCAGTATCATGGTTGTCAGAAGGTCACAAAAGGTGATCACATGACTCTGGGACACTGCAACCATCATAAATACTTACCAGTTGCCAAGCGTTCAAATTTTGATCATTTGGCCATGGGGATGCTGCAACAGTTATAAGTGTGAAAAACTGTCATAAGTCATTTTTTTCAGTGCTATTACAACTTTCAATGGTCACTAAATGAATGGCTGCAAGTCAAGGACTACCTGTATACTAAGAGGATTGAACTTCCTATATTTTATCAGTAATTGTAAAAATACACTCCTAGAAAAGGTTTTCTTTCCCCAAATAACTCTTGTAAGAGCTGCAGCAAAATTGTGATCTATTTTACAGTATGGGCAAAAGCTTCCAGTTACTTCTGTTTGTTCTTTTGTTTACTTGATAGAACATATTTAATAACTTCATTGGAGAATCCAACGAATTTATTTTGAATTGTCTTTCCTTTTCCATTCTGCTATTCCAGGAGAAAAACCTTTCACTTGTAGCTGGGAAGGTTGCGATAAAAAATTTGCCCGTTCCGATGAGCTTTCTCGCCACCGCAGAACCCACACAGGGGAGAAGAAGTTTGCCTGTCCAGTCTGCGACCGCCGTTTTATGCGTAGCGATCACCTGACAAAACATGCACGTCGTCACATGACCAAGAAGGTGCCCAGCTGGCAAACGGAAGTTGGCAAACTGAATCGGATTGCAGCTCTAGAGAAGCCAAGGAATGAGAATGCTCTAAGCATGCTCCTCCCAATGTTATCGCCAGGGTAGTGGGCCAGCTGGCCAAAACACACATTTTGTGATGAACTTTATTGTTCCCAAAATTACCGCTTTTACTGATTTTTAACTTAATTTCTACAAGTTATGCTTTCCTGTTGGGGAGGGTGGGAAAGTATTTTTCTCTTCTCTTTTTCTACCTTCTTTCCCTGCTTCAGTGTTTGCCCTACTTAATGTTACATTATCTTTTTTTTCCCTTTTCATTCTTCCAAGATTTTGGGAGAATCACCAGCACTTCAGAAAAAGAAAATATATTTAAGGGTAGGGCGGGATAGAATATTCTATTAGCAAGGATTATTCTTTGTAAATTTATCTTTACTTGAGTAAGAATAATGAAAAGAAAGTGAAGCAAGCTGACTTGGTTGTTTTCAGTTTTACACTAGTCTTCTGTCTACTTTGTACAAATGTAGCTGCTATAGTCTGGTTCTGCATTTATCCTCTGAAAGCAGTAGTATGGGAGATTGAAACTACCTCTCAGAAACTGTTCTCGGTGTGAATACAGTCCAAACTGATTATCAACTTGGGTCTGAATATCGATTTTATACCTGAGGCAATCAGCTTTGGGATTGCCTGCCATATGGGTTACCGTTTGGAGCACTCTATCTGGAGATAGATGCCTAGAGATTGTATTTAAAGTTGGCTTATTCAGCTAGCTCAGGATTCACTTTGTTGTGACACCAACCATGTGCATCAAAGCTGAAAAGATCTGGCCTGCAGTGGCACTGAATTAATTTCCCCCAAACCTTGTTGGCATGCAAACAGAACTGTACCTATGGTTATCAGCTGTTTAAATATGGGTTTAATATGTGAATCAACTCACATCAAAAGCAGATACTTAATACAGAATTTCAGCACACCTGCTACATCACAATTGATGTCTTGAGTAGTATAAACACAATGACAGTGGCTATTAAAAGTTTGGACATACTATGAAGGAAACCGTGACTTGTGATAATACCTACTTCTTCATTATAATTGTTAATACTTTAATTATAATTGAGAAGTAGCCTCTTTCTTTTAATATGGCTAACTTAATAGAATTGTGGGCTGAATCTCATCAACAATATAATTCAGTCAAAAACTTGCGTTTCCATAAAAGGAGTTAAGTGCATCCTTAAATCTACCTTTTAAAATGTAATAAGTACTAGCCGCATAACTTAGTTTGGATTATGCCCTTGGTGTAGCTGTATATAAAAGCAGGAAGGCCAAAGTTAAAAATGTACTCCTGCTTGCACTAGTTTTTTTAATCATCTAAACCAGGAGTGGGGAAGAGTGGCCCTTTAATGACTTGTGGACTTCAGCTTCCAGAATTCCTGAGCCAGCGTCAGCCATGCTGGCTCAGGAATTCTGAAAGTTGAAGTCCACAAATCATGGGCCATAGTTCCCTACTTCTGATCTAAACAAACAACTAAAACTTACCACCACCTCAACCATCTGTTGATTGATCCAAGAATTTTCACATAAGCCTTTCTAGGAAGGTCAGTAGAGCAAATGAGGCTGTTTGATTTGCAGAATTCAGGCAGAAAGATTTCTTGATCAAATCCAATATTGGCACGTGTGCAATGGAACTTTCCTTTCTTCTCTACCCCTGACACACTCCAAAATCTATTCTGGAGAATCCAGGCAAGGGCAGGATTCATGAGGTAATTTGTCTCACTGAAAGATGCTATTCTGTGAGTGTGGGAAAGACACTGGGAGGATTCAGCTGCATGTCTTGCACTAAAGTCTCTTGAGTTGCAGTACTTAATGCTTTTAAAGTAAGGGGGAATGGGTGTCACTTGTGGGCTTATGTCAAAGAAATAAAAATACTTACCTGAAAGTGATAATCCTGTATTTTAAAGCTGCCTTAAAAATTCTTAGCCTTGGAGTAAAAATGCTTTAATTTTTCTTTTCTTTTCTCCTTGTGTCTTGTTCTACAGCACTGTATTAACTGAATAACTGAGGTAATAGATAATTGTTACTTGTCTTTTGGAGGGTCCTGTGGGAAATCACTTATTTGTCATGAGATATCATCTATGATGACATGCCAAATACTGCATCTCAAGCTGAGAAAATTGTTTTTAATGAGTATATGAAAGCATGGTGTATATGTATGGGGTATATCTGACATATCATTACTATCTTAAACTAAATAGATCTTTTACAATTGCAATATACATTGGTTATCTTTGTTAAGACAAGCTTGCAATATTTTTATTTATTCTGAAGCTATCCGAGATATTTCTGTGGATGATAGGAATTTGCTGGAATGAGTGTTTGAAAACTACATTTGCTAAAACTACATTTCCAAAATAACACTTAGGTAGTATTGTTTGGTCAGTTGTTTTATTAGCTTTATTTTACACCAGTAGCAACAGCCTGAGACAATCGGGAGATTATGATTTTCCTTTCACTTCATCCCAGAGAGCAATTCATGTTAAAAACATGACATCTTCCAGTATGGCAGAGGAGGAAGGGTAAATCTAGACAAAATTAACATGTTTTGAAAATCTGCTGGACTGTCATTTTAATGATGCCCACCCTAAATATTTATCTAATTATCTGAATTTGAAGGGACTAGTGTTCATGAAGCAAACCGTAAGGATTAGGAATTTCTTTCTCTTAGAACATAGCAGCTCTTAGATAGATGAATTATCTTCAGTTGATGGGAACATTTCATTTTGGCTTGCACTCCCAAATCAAGTGTAAGTAGGCTTCCTTTGAAATGAGATTAAACCAGGTTGTCATGCATATGTAGTCCTCAGCCATATATGATAGTTTGCCTGGTGCTTGAAAGCTTTTGCATTATTGCAATTTGAACTAGTTACTGTAAAGGCTAGAACAGAAAGCTGGCTGGCAATGATGGATCATAGTGACTGGGCTGCATTTGATTGGTCACTAGATCAAAGTAGAGGAATATTATAAAAAACCTGCACCTCAATGTTTGTGTGTGTATATATATGTGTATGCGTGTGTTTGGGTATATATATATATATATATATTATGGACATGCATGTGTGTGTATGTTCTTTTCTTTTACGCTCATGCTAATTGCCATATTTTGAGTTATTGAAGCAAATTGATAAATCTGCAGATCACAGAGTTGTTTACTCCCAATTTATTCTTAATTTTTAATTAACAGAAGAAAAAGAATATCCTCATTAATTTTAAAGCTTGTAAGAATAGACATGTTAGTGGTATAAATTCAGTTCTTATATAATCAGACCGCAAGTTTGATTAATTTGAAACTACCCTTTTCCCTTTTCTACAATACACAGAATCTGCTTTTCCCTTTCTGGACAACTTTATGACCTAATTATTGGCTATTTGACTAGGGATTATGGGAACTATCGTTCAATGTAGTAAAATTTTGTGCCTAAAATTTTATATGAATAAACCTTATTTGTTACTTTCTGTTCAGCATTGATGGTGAAATCCTTGTTATTTGTGTGAATATACATACAAATACTCTTGTATTTCTTCAAGGGCTGTGTTGTAATTCCTCTTCTAGTAAAGTGGATATTTACATAAAGTTTTGGTTGTATTTTCTCTTCCCTTGTGTGGATAATCTTCTTAATGTGAAACAGTACCATAAAGGAATAGGAGAGTTATAGTATCCATTATCTATTGCTAATGTTAACACTTGGCTTAAGTATAGCATTTAGGTTATAATTTAATGTCCCCTTGAACATAAGAATCTCCAGATATTTCCCGGAGTCAGAGATGGGTTATAAATGTGATGGTTCCAGAGGGCAGGCATTACTACAAAGAAGTTTCATTTCCAGTGTTCTGGAAATGAATCCACAGCACAACAACCCTAATAGATTGAACTCCTTGGACAGAAATCATTATATAAATAATTTTATAATAATAATGCTATTGTATTAATATACATCTTTCTTATATTTGAACATGAAAGCTACATAGTACATTTTGCAAACCCGAAACAGTATAAATACTCTCCACAGTTAAAGTCTTTCTTATTATATTATATCATCTGAGTATTAACTCAGTATATAACTCAGCAATACATAGCAGGAACCATTTAAAGTACACGCTAATATTTCCAACATTTTATATTCTAATCTTGCTGAAATGTTTCAACATCCAGCATGAGGTTGACAGATTTCTTCTTTTTGCCCCCAAAGGGGAAAAGGGTAGATATACCTTCATAAGACAGATGCGGAAACAAAACAAAATCAAGAGAATAATGTTAAAAATATAATTAAAAATCTAAAAAGGGAAAACAAAATAATTGGTGTTTGATTCCAAGGAAACAAAGGTGCTTTGGAGCATGTGTGAGCATGCACATTGCATATCAGCAACTCCTTGAATGATGCAAGCACAATAGTCAATTTTGCATTGTACCTTTGCACAGAGGTGGTGAGCTTCTCCTTCCAATCAAACAGTTTAGATAGCCATTTGTTATTATTTTACACTAAGCAGAGAATTGATCTAGATATCTTAAATGGCCCTTCCAAATCATTGAGTCTGAGATGAGATTCACAGAGAGATAACTAGGCAAAGTGACCACAGCACAAGAGCCCCTCTGGTGCTCTTAGCATCTACTAAGATACACAGAGCACATTGCACCACTAACATCTTTAGGAACAGAACCTTTTTGTTAACTTCATGCTTCCATTTTGCATGCAGACATCTGACAGGAATGTGATTTAGAAGGAACATTTTTGTCACATATTATCTGTAAGAGGTACTTCAGCCTATGCGATTCTCTGCAAGTGACCAGCAGAGCTGGTTGGCCACTAATCTAAAGTGATCATTCAGGAGTATCAGGCAAAATAATTATTGCCATCCTGAGATTTTCTCAAGGATACTTCCATTTAGGCACTGTGGCATTAATCAGTATTGTAAAGACGGGCCATGTGACCTAAAACTTCAGGTGCAGAAATAATTAAGATCTTACTGATTTATTGATGATGTCATTATTAATATTAATATTCTGCAGTAAGACCACCCAAAGCTAATGATCTTAACTTTAGTTTCTTTAAAACACGGATAAATTATTGCTCTTTCACTACGTCACACCTCAAGCTTTAGGTGAAAATGAACATTTGTGTATAATTTTTCTCTTTTCCATAAAGAACAGATTCTCATTTGGCTCCACAGAAAATGTTCGGATAAAAGAGTTCCCTGTAGTTGTATCACTCTGGTCAGGGTTCTGAGTTATCTTTCTGCATGCCATGCTAGTAGACTTTTTCTCAGAAACACTGTAGTTTTTTAACCTAGCCCCTAGGTAAATTTGTTTATGGTCATATTAGTATAGCTGTGAGTGGCTTCAGCGACAGTACTCTTGCTCTATTGTTGCCATCAGCTCCTCTTCAGAGCAGTCGTAGGATATCTTGGCCTGTCTTTCTGGCTTCTTGAGAGGCAACCTGTAGATTTATGGGAGAAAGCAATAATCAGGACCAAAAATAATAAAACAAGTTAAAATTAGTCCTAATTTAGCTAGCAACATGTTATCTTCCCATTTCTCCTTTAATTAGCTTGGGTACCCTATTCTCACAATGTTTTGAACAGGTTGACATTTAATTTTAAACAAAATGGAACTCGTTATATGGTAGAACAACAGGATTTGAAAGGGGCCATGAAAGGAGAAATGTGTGCCAGTTCTAGGGCAGCGATGGCAAATTGTTTGGGTTCAATGTGTCAAAAATTCAGAAAAAGCCTAACTTGACTTTGCTGACATGTCGCTGCTTATACCCCTGAACAAAAGAAAAACAATTTTCAATACCCCCCCTGCCCCATCTAGGCCATTCTGAGCAGCAACATTCAATGGCAGGGCCACATTGGGTCTGAAGTAGAGGCCTAGACCTTGACATCAGTCCTAACTTCACCATTGCCACTCAAAAAGGCTGCCTCATGCCATTCCCCAAGGCACATGAGCTTTGGGCAACAGTGTGATTACTCCCGCAGCCCGAAATTCCGCAGGATCTGCTGCATGCTGCTTATCTTTAAAGCAGTAGTCTCTTTCTACTGACAGGCCTGAGGCCTACCTGGGTTACATGTTCTTGAAGTGGCTTTGGAGAATTCTCTTCCACGCCCTCTGCAGCCTCCCAAAAGTGCAAAAGCATATCTTATACTTGCACTATTTCTGGAGAGTCCAGATGCTGTGTAAGAGTACATACCTTTCTTGCATCGCCTCCATTGCCTCAGAAAATTATGAGAGAATGGGCGATGCTTTCAAGAATAGTTGTCAGGTGTTGGTGAATGCTGGAGTATCACCCTAAACATTGTGGCATGTCACATTTGACACTCATGTCGTAGGTTTGCCATCCCTTGCCTAGGGCAAAAATCTCTTGACTTTTTCTAGCTAAGAAGTATCCTTGGAAAGTTGAGGATAGACAGAGGTACATTGTAAAAATTGCTCAATATAGGCTTCCTATATAAGTATCCATCTTTTTTTTAAAAAAAATAAAGCTTTGTTTTTATTCTGGAATCTCTTGCACATCCCTAGTACCCAAAGCATTACAGCCAGCAACGATATGTACACCATGATGGGGACAGGGACCCAGCTGGTAAGGAGACCAAGACAAAAGCAGAATAATTGCTGTGGAAGAACAAAAAGATTGAAATGTCATGCTATGTTGGAAAACCTTCTTTAAACTGTGATTATAATTAGAATCCCCATAAATGGAAGAAGAAATGTACCAATAATGTTCAGGAAACAATTCTAAAATGTTTCCTTCTTGAATGAAAAGAAAAAGAATGCTAAAAGAAATCTAAACTATAGCAATAAAGATTTATAATCAAATGGATGGCCAATGCATGTGATCTTCTTCAACCATTCCATATCTAAATTAAGAAAAAAATGTTGTGATTAAATTCAGCCCCTCCATCAGTTTTCTTCCATAAGCTTATGGATGGTCTGAGAGATATAATAAGAAAAGCAATTTAATCTTGTTAAGGTGCCATTGAAAGAAAAAAAAAATTCTTGCTACAATATTTCCTACAGAAATGCTTGTAGAAAAATGTTAAGAAAATTATTACTGAACCATGTTGAACAACTGATGAAAGCACAGGAATGAAAGCTTTTCTTCATTTCTGCAAAGGAGTACACTGATGTTGTCTCCACTCCCGGTTATTTGATTCATGATAACTTACTGATTTGCAAAGTTATTGCTCCCTGGTGTAGATCTTGTTAAGAAACCCTGAAAAACACATGAACATAATAACACTTAGTTAGCCTATGAAAAAGAAACACAGATATACCCCTTCTAGTAAATCTCATAATGATATACATCTCTGAAAGCAAAAGTAATTTTTGACAAAGAAGATGAGTAACTCTGATATTCCTCTATGTAAGCATTCTGATTGCTGGGATTAGAAAAGTTGATGACTGTATACAGTATACAATGGATATTATACATTTATCTTTCCTAGTTCTAAGACAAGATAATGAGCAGAGGATTTACACAGACACAAGCTAGAAGAATACTGTTGAGTTGAAGAAAATGCATCATTACCTTACCAATAAAAATCCTAAAATGATATGAAAATATTAGCAGGAGAGTAAGTATAATGGGAGGATGGAAACATATACATATTCATATGTGCACTCATGCTAAGAGTCTGAGATAGGAATGCCATCCCTGTTCTCTTTACCAGTTTCCAGACCAAAGTAAATACACCAATGGCACAATTTAACCTAAATCTTCCTGCTATTCCAATCAGTCTAGATTAACAGATATACTGGAGTCTACTTTACTGAGCAGTTAACAGATCCATCCATCCTTGAAAATGGAATATGATGTGGGTTATGTATTTATTATTTATTTATACATCAAACTTCTTCACCGCCCATCTCCCACATAGAGATCAGATTAGCAATCATATTAACAATTCTACCTGTGAGAAACTTAAAACCACATATATGGTTTGTATTCTTACTGGTACTTTTTCCATACTGCTGAGGTGAAGGGCAGATTTTGCCTCTCAGGACAGTGCTGGGTTTGGAACAGATCAAGGCAATGATATTGTGGGGACACAGCAGAAAAATAAGGCTGCCAGAGCATGCTTGTGCAAGTGGGTAAGGGGCCTTTAAGGACAATGAAAAATACCTCATCTTTTAAGCTATATTTGAGAGAGAGTACCACATCTTAGGACTTGATTTTGGGCACCCTGAACTGTGTAACATCTCTTTAAGTCCAGTCAATCATCCAGTTTCCCCTCTTTCCTGTAGGCCAGGAAGATCTTGCTATCTGTGTTTGAAAATCTTGCAAGTATAGAACCTGTTATTAAGTAAGTAACAATTCTAACACATGAATGGAAAAGCTGAACAACAAAATAAACTCCAAGCAATCTGTGTCACTGCTTTTTTAGAAAATGTCCTATTTTCTGCTGTAGTACATAGTACTACATTTCAGACAATATTGCCATGATCACAGTCTATTTGCTCACCTATAGTTTAAACTGGCACCTCAGCGTGCAAGCAATCTCCTATTCTCATGTCCAGTGCATAATAAAAAGTAGTCCTTGAATTATGACAACAATTGGGACAGGGAAATCCATTGTTAACTGGCAATATATGACCACACCTAATTTTATGACCTTTTTGCACCAGCTGTTAAATAAGACATTATGTGATTGAGATTTGAGATCTTCCCTGCCGGCTTCCCTACTGACTTATCAAAAACTGGCTGGGAAAGTCACAAATCACCATCAACTGACTGCAGGATACTGCAACCATAAAAAATGTGAGATGGTTGCCAAATCATAATCATGTGATCACGAAGATGGCTTGCAGGTCACTTTTTTCAGTACCGCTGTAACTTCTCACTAGTGTTAAACAATCGTAAGTTAAGGACTACTTGTAAATCCCTTTGTGCCTTAGATTAGAAATTGTTCCCCTTCCTCAAACAACGTGTTTCTACTCCTCCAAGGTGCATAAATCTATAGCATATTGTCACCTACTATTATTACCATGGAGACAAGGTATGCATGTAACCAGAGCACAGCTCAGGAGTTGCAAAGTAGAGGCTCACCTCATTTCCTCTGATCACTAACTGGTATCCACCCATCCCTTGGGATTGGGTCGCAGGATCTTTTCCTTGGGGTGGGGTGGTGGGGTGTCATCTTTCTTGATTTTCAGCCAGAAAAAAGAAAAAAAACAGAGATCCATAGAAGAGAGAAGATCTGCTTCTCAGAACAATCACTTTCCCTAGTGCTGTAATAGATGAGGCTAGCAGTGGCCAATTTTAGATACTTAGCAATCCAGAAGTCAAGTTGACCTAAAGTTATCTTCAGCACATAATGCAAATACCAGACTCTGGTTCACAGGCTATTTCTGCCATAGGATGTCCCTAAGCACGTCTAATTATATCTGTCTGACCTGGAATCTGTTTTGGAGTCGGTCACTTACTTTAAGAGCCAGGTTAAATTATATTTAATTCATTTACATTTTTAAAAAATGGCTCCACACACAGATTAATGATTGCGTGCCATTTCCTTATGTCTTCCTTTTGTCCTGCTTTATCCCATCAAGTGTTCAAATGGTGAGTAGAAGGAAGAACCAAGGAATCAGTAGAGAGAAGCCAAGAGAAAGATTCATCCTTGGAATATAACCTACTCTTTGGACCACATTATACCTGATACGAGAATAGATATTAATATTTGTATCTCAGAGTTGACATGAGGGGTCCTTGGTGCTCTCTGAACTTGTTTTCTTGTAGATGTTTCATTACCCAAATTAGGTAATATCAGTGCCAGTAGAATAGGTACCCTGCTGGATGGTGATGCAAGGAGCTGGATGGGTGGGTTGGTAGGAAGAACCAACTAACAGAGCTGTGAAAACTGATCCATTTGCAAATACAGGGAATACATATTGGCAAGTAATTGCAACAATTGACAGAGACATAGGATACTCAGTTTTAGCCAACTTTGTGTTTAAGGCTTTAAACTTATAGCACAGTAGGAATGTGGCCTCCTAGGAGTGCTGAGCCATTGCTTGCGTCACACCCCCCCCCCCCCGAAGTTCTATGGAAACAATTCCTGGAGTACAGAATCAGGTTCATGCAAGAAATTCAGATTTTTGTAATACTGTATGCAACCAAGTACTGATTAAGGAGGCAGCCACAAGAGGGCACTCTTTATAAAGACTTTGCTAAAAGAAAACAAGGATTCATCCCACCAACAAAAATCTGGAACTAAATTACCATAAGCATATTAGTTTGTTTTTCTAAATCCAAATGTACATTTTCACCATTTGGTTGATTAATAAAGGCCTCAAAGAAGTCCTATGACACAGGAATATCTCCCCTAAAAAAGCATGGCATTTTTGCATTAATTACATCCCAAAGGCAAACACAGACTTATAAATAGTTGATAAGCTCTCAATGATGAGTCAGAATTGTTTCTAACTGACTAGGTTCTTTCTTCCTTTTGCTTTCGGGACACCAAATGTTCCCAAATGACAAATATGAATAACTGTAGATATGCAGAGAACAACATAGATATAGTCATGTCGTTCCCAAGAGTCTAGCTTGGCTTGAATGAGTCTTTCTTTGTTACACATAAAGAAGAAAGTCCCAGGAGTTAAACTGTTCTAATTAAATAATTAGCTTTTTGAACCAATTTCGGTCTGGTCTAGGGAGCAAAAATGGCTTAGGTATGCAAGATGAGTGACAGTAAATTAAGTTGTACAGGACTTAGGATACAATTCATGCTTTACAGTATACAATATACACTGCTATTGCACGGTATCCTTGTAGTGTCTCAAAGCTTCATTATCCAATGGAAATTTCCATCAGCAAGAGGTGATTTCCCTTCCTTCCTACAGCCCATTGAGAAGCTCCAATAAGTTTGAGGACCTTCTTGGAAGCTGATAAGGACAAAATTGGGCGACAAGGAATTATGATTTTGCCAACATTATATTGTACCAACTGGTCAACTCAGAGCCCACAACAACGTATCATTGAGAACTATGCAATCTACTACAAAATCCCTATTCTGTGGATGGAAACCTTCACTGGGAATGAAGCTTCTACTAATTTGAGTCAACAGGTGCCATGAATCTAATGCTGTTCTAGTGATACTGCTTTCCTAAAGCAAAGCCTTTTCTGTAAGGCTTTGCTTTACTAAGGTATGAAGCTGTAGCTCCAAGCAATGCTTGGAATCCTGGCTTAATAGTACAACCTCATCTGAGAGATTATCCAATCAAGAATCAAGCAAACTTGGAATTGGAATAAACAAGACACTCAGAGCAATAGCCAGTCTGAAGCCAAATTGTGCCTCAGATGAGAAATGTCTTTTGCATCACACACAGATTTTCTAATGTGCACTTATTTTATTTGTAGCCCATTTCATTAGTTTAATACACACATTTTATCTACAATGATTTACATTAATGGATGTTTCTGCCAAATTAAAAAAAAAATTAATATAGTGACCACAAATAATTGGCTTGCCACTTCCTGTGTTTCAAGCCTGTTTTAAATCAAAAGGCTTGTACATAATATAACAACCTGATTTTGTGTTTTATTTATATTTTTTATTTTATTTGAGGAACTAAGCATAGCACAGGTCATTCCTTTCATCTATGTTATGCTCACAATAAAACTCAGTGGGAGGCTAGATTAGTCTTCCTCAATCTGTGTTAGCAAATTTCAATTTCCATCAGCTTCAAATAGTGTGGCTATATTCAAGAATACTGCAGCAGAGTTGAAGTTTGAAATATCTCAAAGAACTATCAGGTTTAGCTGCAACAGGTAACTTACCTGGCTGATCTCAAAAACTTAAGTGGGGTCAGAACTACTACAAAAGTGACTAGCGGCTTGGAAAAACATCCTAGAAGGTAACAGCAAACCATTTTGGTATTGGTGCCAAGAAAACAATTTGGACAGGCCCATGAAGTGACTAGGAGTAGAATGCCCCCTCAGGGAAACTGTTTTAATTAAATATGGGAAAACTAGCTAAGAGTTCAACCACACCAGTTGTGAGTTTGCTGGCTATATGGTATAGGTAGTCCTTGACTTACAACAGTTCATTTAGTGACCATTCAAAGTTACAACTACGCTGACAAAAAGTGACTTATGACCATTTTTCACAGTTACGGCCTTTGCAGCATTCCCCATGATCTGGTGATCAAAATTCCAATAACTTGGCTATTGGTTCATATTTACAACCCTTGCTGTGTCCCAAGGTCCTGTGATCCCCTTTGGCGACCCTCTGACAAGCAAAGTCAACGGGGGAAGCCGGAGTCACTTAATCACCGGGTTACTAACTAATCAACTGCAGTGATTCACTTCACAACTGTGGCAGGAAAGGTCGTAAAACGGGGTAAAACGCCCTCAACCAATGCCTCCCTTAACAACAGAAACCCGGGCCTCAATTGTGGTGGTAAGTCGAGGTCTACCTATTCAAACGAGGGTCGCCAGATGTTGCGCAACACTTTCCAGCAGCCCAGCCAACGCAAAAAGATGCTGGGTGTTGCAATGAGCCCAATCTATAAAGACACACATTCCCTCCGCTTGGAAGTGCCGGGGCAAAAATAGAGCCACAACCTCTGGGTTGCGAAGAACCAAAGATCTTCATCTCCGGTTCTTTCCCGCAAACATTTTACCCCCGTCCCTCCCGCCGCTCGGCCGGCACATTTACCTCCGCCGCTTCCCGCTGCCCCCCGATCTCCTCGCCGCCGCCCTCTGCCGGGCGGGAGCAGCAGTCTCCGGAGCCGCGGCACGGAGGCCGGCGGGGCGCGGCGGTGGGCAGGAATCGGGGACTCTCTTCCTCGCACTCCTCCAGCACCTGGTCCAGGAGCTCCGAGTCCGAGTCGGGCTGCTCGAGCTGCAGCGAAGGGACGAGCGGAGGAGTCCGGGCCGCAGCCCTGGCATACGCCGCCTCCCCGTCGTCCGCCAGGCCCTGCCGAGAGGGGGCGCTGTGACTGGCCCTGCCCGGTCCGGGACTCCGCCAGTGCCGCGGCGGGCTGAAAGCGCGCGCCTTGCCCTCCCTGCTGCTGCCGGTGCCCATAGCGCGGTGGCTTTCCGTGCGGTTGCAGCTGCTCGAAGCCGCTGTGCTGCTCCCGATTGCTTTCCAAATGGTTCTGATTCTAAAGCCCAACTGTTGCGGCTTCCTGGCGGGCGGTGGCCCAAGTGGGTGGGATCCATCCTCGTTCCTTTTCCTTCTTTTCCCGCTTGTCCCAAGAACTTCCCTTGGGGTTTAAATCTGTTCCTTGCGGATTCTCCCAAGCCCACCCCGAAGATCTCCAGCCGCTTATCCGCTCCCCACTCACTGCAAAGTGCTAAAAGGGAGAGAAAACGTATTTAAGTTTCTTTAATTTTCTTATTTCCTCTCGTTGTTTTTTTTCCTTTTTCTTTCTTTTTCTTTAAATCTCAAGCATTTGGTTTTGGACAACTCTGCCTCGGAATGAGGCTAGATTTCAAAAAGGGAAGGGAATGCTAAAACCCTGTATTTCGGCCCTACTTGGCCTTAATTTAGCTGTAGATAGTTTATTAAAAAAATAAAGCAGTAACGAAAGGGGTATCTAAATGATTCAAAATAAATGAGCTTTTGCAATAAATATTGTGGGAAGTTTTAAAAATGAATCGATTTGCAATTTGGTGATGGGATTGTATATCTCAAGAGTTCCAAGAATGTTTTCTTTTAGTAACAGCTCAGGAATCCACCTAGTTTGTGTTTTTAAAAGTTGTTCATTATCTTAACCACATTTGTCAAAGTGAATTGCACAGTGATAGCTAGATTGCATGTGTCTCAATTTACATCCAATAGAGCATTCTTTGGAATAAATGTGCCTTTGAATAACTTTCTCCCCTTGACTGCCTCTTGCTTTTTTTACTTTAATGGCAGGGTTTAGATGTGGAGCAAAGAACAACAAAAAGAAAATATATTTTAAGCATGAGAAGATTGTTATTACAAGCAAAGAAAACCATAGATCTGGAGGGGGAGGTATGTTTGAGGAATATATAATTGCACGATTATTCTGGTTTCCAAAGATTAAAATTTGCTTCTGGGATTTCTATTTGTTTTACTCTTGTTCGCTTTTAATATAGTTAAAAATTTCCAGAACAGCTATGTCAAATTGCAGGATTTTTTCTGGGGAGAAAAAAAAGAATAAAGGTTAGATTAGCTTTGGAAAAGCACTGCTCTTGGAAAAAGAGCTGGAAAACAGAAGCACCAAGGGGATTTGGACAGATTTTTACCAGCTGTGGAATAACACTGTTTTTCTGGCTTTAAGAACCTGATTGGTTAAAAATAGATCTCACATACGTATTTATGTAGACATGAGCTATTAGAAGTGTTTTTTCTCCGAAATGAGTTTGGCAACTACATTTTCCATTCTTTTCTTTGTACTTAGAAAATATGAGAAGGGAGGCTAGAGTGCATAGGCTTGGTCCCAATAAAAGGGACTTTCTTTATATAGGTAGTCCTCAATGGAGCCTTCCATGTCACAACAACCATTAGGTGAAGTGTCTCACCTAATGACTCCCCATCCCTGCTTTCCCCATTAGTTGTTAATGACACTTGTGGGTCGTTAAGTGGAGCGTGGGATGCCTTAGGGGTGGGAGAGGCCCTTGGAGGCCTTGAACAGCCTAGGCTCGCCTGCCCTTGCCCTCCCAAAGTCTCCTCCACTCCTGAAGACACCCTGTGTTCTGCTTCCTGCCCACAGGCCTTTTCCCACTCCCATCAGGTCTCCCTTAGGCCTAATTCCCACCCCACCAGGTCAAACACCCTTCTTCTCAATTATTTTTGAAGACCCCAAGGCCTCCCAGAGTGCTGGAATGGATTGCTTCTTTGGGTGGCCACATGGCATGAGTCTGGAAGTGACGGCTGTATTCAGGTTGCCTCTGTGCGGCTGTGGGACAAACTGTTTTGTTTAGCTGCCTTAACAAGGTCTGCACAACACTGAAAAGCTTTCTAGAGGATGCAGAAGCTTTTGCACTGCTGTGCAGACCTTGTTAAGGCAGCAAAATCAAGCAGTTTGGTGGCTGCCATTTTGTCCCTTCCCATAAGCAGGCGAGACAAAATGGTTACGTTCCAGTCACCACTGCACGGCCCAGTTAGGATAAAAGGGCAGTAACTAAATGTCTGAAAATCTAGATATTCATGGACAATGTATAACTAGATATGCCAGACATAACCAAATCAGCATGCAGCTTTCAAGCTCATGTTGGACAACCATTTGGAATGGTATAGGGCAGTGGTTCTCAACCTTCCTAATGCCAGAACCCTTTAATACAGTTCCTCATGTTGTGGTGACCCCCAACCATAAAATTATTATGTGTTTTAATTAATATGTGTTTT
>JANHFK010003083.1:105397-125485 GCA_036250565.1 Sibynophis collaris | reverse complement strand
AATACTGACAGTTGAGACTGGAGGGAGGGGGGATGGAAGGATAGGTTCTGACAGGATGGTGGGAGTGGGAGATGGTAGGATTGTATTTCTTTGTAGTCACTGGCCATTAACACTCTGTCTGAGAGCTGTTGAGGAGAATTGGGCGTTTATCTGCTTTATCTGTATATATTGGTAGTGGACTTGTATTGTCCCTTTTTATGCCCACTTGCAGTTGGACATGAAAGACTTTTCTGACAACTTTTGAGGGAAAGCATCCAGACTGATCTCCATTGGGCCACTGACAGTGGTCCATAGGGGCTGCTTGACTTCAGGGATGTCATGTGGTTACACATCATGACCCATGCCACAGTTCTTTGCTGATCCATGACACTGAAAGAGGACATGTATTTTTCCTTTTTGAGACTCTCATTTATTTCCTGGCAGGGTTTATAAATGAGAGGAATTATGTAGTGATTTTTTTTTCCTGAAGGAAACCCTTTATATAGGAGAGCATTTCAAATTAGTAGCATTTATTAACCATATGCCGATAATTGACAAACATTCAAGTAGAAAACAATACCCTAATCCAGATGTTTTAATAATTAGCAGACTTAGTATTTAGATATGTTCCTGAGCTATTCAAGGTCAACAGCAAAAACAAGCAAAAACCAAAATGAAACAAAAAATTGAGGCTCAGGCTTATAATATACTGTAATGAGTTCAAAAAAGAGTGGAAAGGGAAAAGGAAAGTAAAAATTCTTAACGTGGGCTTTCAAGTGAGATAAACGATTTATTTACTTACTCGCTTACTTATTTATCAAGTTTATATAGCTTCTCATCTCACCCAAGATGACTAGATACAATAGATAAAAAACAAGGATATAAAAATAGCAAATACAGATATAAAAGACCATAATAATAAATATCCTAAAAAACTGGAAATCTCATAGTTGAAGGAAATAAAAATGTCCCTCTGCCTCTATAATGGAGCCATCTAGATAGATCTATGGCTCTGAGGGAACCCAGTGTCAGGCCCAAGCCCAGAAATGACACAGAGAAATCCTACTGAGTTCAATCTTTTATTTGCTACACCTAATGGATAGAATCCTGCCAAACTCAAGCTGTAATTTTCTAACTATGAGATATACCCTGAGAGAGTCTGGTGTGCGACTACCCTACTTTGAACCAGGGGTGGGTTCTACTTACCTTTGTTTCTGGTTTGCAATGAGAGCGTGCACGTGCACAGAGCTTCTGCGCATGTGCAGAGCGTCAGTGATGACATGCGGGTGGGTGGGCGGAGCCTACTGCCGCCGTTACTACCGGTTCTAAGAACTGGACAGAACAGGTTGGAACCCACTACTGCTCTGAACCTCTTCCCTGCTCCCCATCCAGCTCGGAGTTGTGAAGTCTCTTGATCCAGGTCTCTTTCTAGGAAAACTCTGTGCTGCCCAAACTCTGCCTCATTACTCCTTCAGGTGAACTTGCCATCAGACTCAATCCAGGTCACCTAACACGCTCTTAAAAGGCTTTTTCAATAATCAAAAGGGATGGGACCGACTTAATTTTGGGAAGAACATTCTGTAGGGAGGACACCAGAACTGAGAAGCACATGTTCTGAGACCCACTAAATATACATCTGTAGCCATCTTGTAGTTCTTTCAAGAGAAATAGGCAAGTACGGTATGGTAGAGCAAAAACCATACTATAATTTACTCTGCCAAGCACAGACATTTCTCCAATTGTGCTCAGTCACCTCTGCACCACTTTTTCGATATAAATTGTGTGCATTTCTCCAGAGATCTCCCAGCTTTCTTCAGTGACACTATTTTTTCTGTGACAGTCTTCTTGTTAGCTCATCCTCTGATTCCACCAAACACATCAGCAGGATTTTGTATTTAAGTTTCTACCAATTTTGAGAAATAGCTAAAACTCTGAGTAGCATTCATTCAGTCAATCAGTTGGCTTTGCTATTCCTTTTTTTGTTCATGCTTCATAAATAGTGTGGCAGGTACATGAACTCACAAAGCAAAAGTAAATAAAAATTTTGGTGAGCTGAATGAAAACTATTCACTCAGCATTTTTTCTCTGTGTGCGCCGTATCTCTCCTTAATCATTAAGGATTGGTTTGATTTGGTTTTGTTTTTATTTTAGTTTGCATTTACACAGCTTAGATTTAATTTATTTACAGTATTTGTTTATTTTATTTACTATCACACTTACTTAGTTTAGTTTACACACACTGCCATATTTAATATAGTTGTTTAGTTTAGTTTAGTTTAGAGTAGTTTAGTTTACTTCACTTCAGGACATTGACTTAATGATGGAGACATTTTTATATTATGCGGGAAAACTGTTTGAGGTAAGAGATCCTGTTTTATTGATTCATTTACTTGTCAACTTGCATGTGCAATTCTAGGATTACTTTAGGATTCAAAGAAGTAGCATGACTGGTAACATGACATAAATAATCAAAATGAAATAAAACATGAATCAAGGAATCTAGGAACAAGCAAAAATTGCTTCAGAATAATTTTTAGAAAAACGTTTGAATTTGAATATTTCAAAAATATCTGTACATCTTCTTCCAGGCTCTTTCTTGGTGAATTGTGTTAATATCTTCAATTTAAACATATCTACAGGACAACCTTCCAGAAAGGTGGGGAAACACGACTCTGCAGGTTAGAGCCCTCAAATTCCTCTTCCTAATTAATTTGTAATATCAGTTGACTCTTTGAAAAGTTGTATATGGTGCTCATGTTTTCAATGTTTCATTTGTACAGCATCTAAAATCCATCTGTGAGGGAGATGGGCAATTCTTAAATATGATCAATAAACAAATACAAAATGTGTATTCTATTCTCATGATATACTAAACTGCATTGGCCGTTAGTCCTGGTTAAGTGCCATATGAATGAAGCTCCCAACAGACAATAATTGGTGAATATTGTTGTTACACTATTCCCTGTCCCTTTTTTGTAGCACTAGAGAAGGTTCTGTGTCACGAATATACTGATGATAATCAATTACATTTCCCTGGGAGGTGCCAGGCAGGTGTAAAATCCTGACCTAGTATATGGGAACTGTTAGGCTCTAAATGAAGAAGCTGACATTGAATCCAATGTTGTTTGTCTCCCCCCACCCAAAAAAATATATCTCAATTTAATGTCACTACAAACAAGAGTGGAACCAAAACAGTATATGTAGCAATATCTTCTATGATAATCAGCCCACAAACATATCAGAGGAAAGATGGATAGAAGCCTCAGCTGTCCCTGCAGCTGGCTAGAGGCAAAAGTCAGGGGATGTCATAGGATTGTTACATAGCAATGGTTAGTGAGGACCTTCATGCTATGGTTAGAGCAACATGAGGATGAACTAGTTGATTTATACCAGCTGCAACACAGACATGCTCTATGGATAAATGAACAAATAAATATTATTTATTTATTTATAAATAATAATAAATATAAATAATTAATAAATCAAGCAAATTCAGTTTTAGCTCCTATAGCAGCCTGATTCTACTTTACAAAAAATACTCTATTATGCACTGCTAGCTGCAGAGGCAGAGCAGGTAAACATTACACTTTTTCATAATGTATATCCAAGTAGTCAGTGGTGGGTTCCACTTACCTTCATTACAAGTTTGCAATGGGAGCGTGCACGCGCACCTGCTTTACTCTTGCGCGGTGCTTCTGTGCATGTGCAGAGCGTCCATGATGACACCTGGGTGGGTGGGCAGAGCCTCCCGCCACCACTACTACTGGTTTGCAGGATCCAGAGCGAACTAATAGAAACCCACCACTGCGAGTGGTTTTTGTTGATGTGTGCTATGATTATTTCCAAGCAGCAATATTTCCAAAAATTTATATATATTTAGAATTCAAATAAAATTTTAATATATTTCCTTCCAGATAACAGTTTTGATATATTAAAGTTTCTTAAAAGAATTAGATAGATTATATGCAAGATTAATATTGTTTTTAAAAAATCTATCTGGGCTAGAGAATTAAATTTTAATCCCTTACTGGTTTTTACAAAAAAGGGAAGGGCACCAAAATTATTATTCCCAGCAGCTTCATTTCTAATCAGCCTGTTTAATGTTGCTGCTAACAATCTAAAATCACCATTCTTTATCCTAACTACAACTAGGAATATTTTGGGGGGAGAATAAATGTATAAATTCCATTTAAAATTAGAATATAAAATGTTACAGTGTTAAGATTAATAGTAGATTGATGTAGTTATCATGCTTTTCAAAATGAGGCATTATAGTCCAAGCCTTTTGCCAGAACTACTGCAAAGGGCTTTAGAAGAAATGGTCAGAATGCAGTTGAAGCACATTGCAACTGGATATTACTCCAGCCAGAAATAAAGCTGTCTCCATCATTATCTATCTCTGACAAAGTTCTATGAAGAAGTCTTACAAATTGGGTATGTGTAGTTTAGAGAAGGATTAAGGGAAGACAGGACAGCTTTCTGGATCTTGTAGTTTTTTCTTTAATAGCACGAGTCTTGAGACAATATCACACAATGATTTACTTAGTAAATTCGCTTCCCCTCAGGTGTCTTCTTTTGCCGGATCTGTCTCTGGAAATATAGAGAGAGGAAAAGAAAAGAGAGAGAGTACATGGATGAAATGATGGCAAGGCATCAGGTGGATCTGGCAGAAAAATAATGCCAGGATAACAGATGTATGTAATTCATTTTCCTTACAATCCTATGTTACGCTCCTCTTTTTGTCTGCTTATTTCTATTCTATGATTGATGTAGGCTTCTTATAATTTCTGTATCTTAGCTGGAAGAGGAAAATCAAAGACTTGCCAGCAATATGGCAAGCATTGTGAAGCAAACCAATGAAATGAAGATCATGCTCCAATAAACTGAAGAAAGTGAGTATTATTTTAACTTTATACATTTTAATTATTTTCATTTTAAAAATGAAAATGATTGATTTTATGTTAAGTTTAATTTTATGAGTATTAGTTATTCTGATTTTTGTTTTGTCAGTTCTTGCCGAGTTGACCAATGATGCCACGACCGAGAGGCAGAGGTAATGCCAGTTTGGTGAAATGGAGGCAGAAGTAGAAGACATTTTCTCCCAGGTATATTTATTCAAAAATGTTTAACCAAAATAGACAAAGATGAGATGCCATTTCTATTGGACCAATGTGAAATAATCATATTGAGAGACTGTTGTTTCATGGGATACTTACATAGGAATCTGCCCAACCCCGCCCCCAAGAAATTAAGAAAAAAAAATGATTTTTTTCCAGCTTTTGTTTTACTGAGAGTTCAAATTCGGGGGGGAGGGAATCTACATTCAAGAAGGCAAAAAAATTCAATCAAGAAGCCAAAAAGGGGATAAAAAGTCCAAAACAGCTCCCCACCAGCAACCAACTCTCAGATGAGTAATATTAACATCAAGATTAACATCACACCAACAATTAAGAAGTAAACAATATTCCAATCAAGGAACTGCCAAACAAGTTAACAGTAAACAGCCTAACTAAAGAAGATTGCACAAACTGACTACAAACAATGGCATGACAAAGTAGCAACATGGGTGCATTGCAAGATCTGCAAGAAATACCATTTGCCTGCATGTAAAAACTGTGACCATAAAATAAAGACATAAAAATGAAGAAACTAAAATGTTATGGGACTATAGAGTTCAAACAGGCAGGCACCTGCCACAGAACAAACCAACTGTTGATAAGAAAGTCAAAAAAGTCTAGATGGTAGACAGGACAAAAATCACTTCTCAGTTTAGAAATCTGTTTGGCTCTTGCACTACTTTCCTATCACTGTTTATTCAAAATTCTCACTGAACTTAATGATGGGCAATTCCAAATATGTAGGTATATACTGTGCTAGACTTTGGCATTAGAATAAAGGCATGTTCACTCCAGGTTCTACAATCATTTCTAAACTAGTAATTTCTCTGGTCATCTAGCCATCACTGTGACAATTGATCTCCTCAAAGGACAGGCTGTCAGAAAGGCTGGGTGATGTTTCAAATAAATACATCCCCAACTGCATAATTCTAAGAGATAATGGCCTAAGAAAGGAAATTTTACAAAGTAACTGCACTGTTTCTTTTCCATTACAATTGCCAAAGAGAAAGTTTTTGGCTTCTGAAAAACAAAAAGATAGAGAGGCAATTAAACATTTCTACTTAATCACCATTATGTAGTTTTAGTTGAAGAGAGTGAATCATTGCAATGGATGAAAAATTGCATGTTTAACAGTCTTTTACTGCCACCTTTTGTGATTTTGTGTCACTGCACATACAATTTCCCCATCCTAATCTTTATTTGTATCCTGCCTTTGTTATTTTTACAAATAAACCCAAGGCAGTGAAACATCTTCCTCCTCCTATTTTTCCCACAACAACAACCCCCTTTTAGGTGGGTTGGACTAAGAATAAGTGACTGGCCCAAAATCACCCAGTTGGTTTTCATAGTTAAGGTGGGATTTGAACAGTGGTGGGATTCAATTTTTTTTAACTACTGGTCTGTGGACGTGGCTTGGTGGCCCTATCATGTCATGGTGGGCATGGCTTGGTGGCAGTGGCAGGGGAAAGATACTGTAAAATCTCCATTCCCACCCCACTCCAAGGGAAGGTTATTGCAAAATCCCCATTCCCTCCAGATCAGCTGGGACTCGAGAGGCAGAGAATAGATGGGGGCGGGGCCAGTCAAAGGTGGTCTCTGAACTACTCAAAATTTCCACTACTGGTTCTCCAGAACTGGTCAGGACCTGCTGAATACCACCTCTGGACTTGAACTCATGGTGTCCCACTTTCTAGCCTGGTGCAACAAGACCAAACTTCAGCAAACATCCAATAGCTTCAGCAAACATCATTGCAGTGACAAAGAAAAGAGATTGTATGTCATGTAGAAGGCAATGTTACAATACAGTGCACTTTTTCTGGACCCTTCTCCATGCCTGCCAAAGATGCCTTTGCATAAATCCCAGAGAGCCCCTGGTTTTCAAAGGAATTCTTGGAGAAGAAATGAGCATTTCTGAAGAAGAATGAAAGGCAAATAGGGTTGGAGACATGTAAGTGCTTTTAATAAGAAATATATCTTGGGAGATAAAAAATGGTAAAACATAGTTATTTTTCCATACCTACTGCATTCACAGATTGCCAAATGGTAGCCATGTTTCAGTGACACAGTCCCCCTTGGGTAAGGAGAGGACAGAGAAGTATCAATAGGGCCATGGTATTCAAGGCATAAATTGAATAAAGTTGTTTCGATTCATCCAGATGTATGGTTAGGTCCAAGCAGTAAGAATTAATATCTGATGGAGGGTCTGATAGGAGATACTAATATACATTTTACTCAAGAAGCCATTGCTTGGATCCAACAATGCTGGGTAATTGTCATTCTGTCTTCAACCTTTCCTTTATGGCATTGATTATACTTGTGGATGTTCTCTGGCAAAATTTAGGATAGGGTGATGCATTAATCTCGACTCTCCATGATCTCTCAGCCTCAATCATAGCATCCATCTGGACTGGCAAAATGGGCTGGGAGTGGGAACTAAGGTATTACAATGGTTTATCAAAAATATATTTACCCAATCTAAATCTAGCAGCAAACATCGGTATTTATCCAACACTAATGACAATAGGTTTAATTGCAGTGCTTGGAAAAAACTAATTTGAAAAGTATACTTTAGTACTCCCCTTTCTTTCACTGCATTATTTTTTCCCCCAATTATAAACATTGTGAGAAGATTGAGGACGTTTCTTGACACGGTTTTGAAGAATTCGCCCCTATAACCAATAAAATCGCATTAAAACATTGTTTTCATTCATTTATGGAGATTCTCAGTCATCCGGGTCGTGATAGTTCCGAAAGTGTTTTTTTCCCCAAATCAAGAAAGTCCAATTGCAGTTTTTTTTAAAAAAAAGCATATTTAGGTTATTACTCCTTCCCGCATTCAGCAATCTCGCGTTGCTTGGCGTGCTAATCCAATACACACTCAGAAAGGGTTTAGCTTCAGATTCCCGCGTTTGTGGCACAATGGGGTGCGTCGCTCAGCCAATGGCAAGCCGCAAAGAGAGGTTCCAATCGTTTTGCGATTGGATGATCTGGTGTTCTGGCGCCAAGTTCGAAACTCATATAAAGCGGGAGAGCGAGTTTGCTCTCGCTTTTCTCCGGTTAGTTGTTTCCTTGGTTCATTCTCTCTCGCAAGCCAAACGATGATCTCTACTCGCAACCCTCTCTCCCTTCGGAATGAGCAGCAGCCCCAGTTGTCACCTAAGAAAAAGGTGCCTTTGAACGACAAGGAGAACACGGTGAGGCTAAAAGGGAACAGGAATGATAAATCTCCCGGAGGATAAACTTTTTAGGGCAGGGAAGCAAAAGAGCCCCTTTGTATTTTTTTTTTTGGGGGGGGGAGAGAAAATCCGGAGGTCCAGAGGTGGGGAAAATGAGCCAGAAAAGTTGTCTTAGTTTTTTTGAGAAACTTTAGTCAGCTCTAGCGGGAGATGGTGCAGATTATATTTGCAACACAAACTGAGGAACGGGGTGGGTGGGGGAGAGAAGACGGCTTTCCTGAGCCCATAATTTGGGTAATTCATGTGGCTCCCCGGAGACGCCCTTAGTTAGGCAGCTGCGGCATTTTGCTCGGTTCCCTTCTAATTATTTGCGGGAGCGATTTCTCGGGATAAATATCCACCAGGGATTCAAAATTCCTGCGCCGAGTCGTTGATGCGATGCCTTTTAAATATATCGAACTGCAATTCCCGCCGCCTTTTGCTTTTTGGCGGTTGTTCACTGGAATTACGGGAACTGAACCCCCCCCCCCCCCCCAAATGGGAAGGGCGCCGAGTTACCGCTGACCTCGAGCGAACCCTCCCGAAGGGTTGGCCCTTTTTCAGCCGGGGAAGAGTCCTAGAAGTCCGTACCGGAAGTCTCGCGCGGGTAAAAAAAGCGCTGTCTCCCTTTCTGGCTTTACCCGCCTTTGAAATCCACCCTGACCTTGTTTCACGTCTCTTTTTCGCCTTCGTAGCCCCCCTCGCTCAACGCCACTCGGATCCTGGCGACCAAGACGGCGCGGAAGATATTTCGGGAGCCAGGCACCGAAGCGGTGAGTCTTCGTGGCGAGCGATTCGTCTCGCGGATTTTGGAGGGGATCGAAGGGTTCGGGAAAGGGACCTGGAGGCTGTGTGGGGATGGAGAGTAGTCCTTTGTGTGGAAAGGGTGGAAACCTTAATCTTCCACTCGTTCCCGCCGCATAAGGACGAGTGAGGGCGGGACTCGGTTGTCTTCTCTGCAGCTTTGGCGCCAAATGCCCTATTACGCAAAGAGACAGGCATTGAGGAGTAAACGGGAAAGTGGATCTTTCAGCGGGCCCTAGCTGGGTTTTTTTCCCCTTAAGGTTAAAGTTTAAAGTTTATTTTCTTAGGTTTAGCAACATGTTTAGAATGCTTTGTTGAATCAGTTGAGCAAACAGTTTAAATGAAGAAGGCTCACTTCATTGCCATTGCAGCTTTTCTCAAGGCCTCATGTCCTGTCTTATTCTAATTTCTGGCCTGACCACTCTAACTTTCCTCGTGTAGATTTAATATATACACACACACAGTTTTTTAAAAAAAATGTAAAGGAGTTTTCTTGAGTTTGTCAGCTTTTTTCTTATTTTTCTCTTAGTTCATATTGTTCTCTGCCCTTAATCATTCTTGTGCTTTGATCCTTTTGCATTCTAACTTCTTCCTCTCTGGACCATTCGATTTCTATCGGTATGCAAAACCCATCTGTCTCTTTTATGATTCTTTTTTAGAATGTAAAGCAGAATCTAAGAAGTGGGATTTTGCTATCCGCTCTTTAAAAAAAATCAAGATTTGACATAGTTTTTATTACTGAATTTGTCTTAATCTATAACTATTGAAAATATGTTTTTTCTCATATGAATGCTTCTAACATGGTAATATGTTGCACTTGTACTTTTCAGGAGGTGCCTAAAGGAGCGAAGCCACTTCCATCAAATAATGTGCAAGATGAGCCTCTCTTAAGGGACAATCCTCACCGTTTTGTCATTTTTCCTATTCAATACCATGACATCTGGCAAATGTACAAGAAAGCAGAGGCTTCATTCTGGACGGCTGAAGAGGTGAAGGCCTTTTATTCTCTTTCCTTTGAGGCTCTGGAGTGGAGATAGGAGCAACACTAACAAAATAGGTGTAAAGTAACTGTCAAGAGAGCCAGTCTGATCAGATTGCTGGATTAGGACTACAAAATATAGGTGTAATCCTGAAGTCATGGAAGATCACTAGAATGTCTTTTAATTAATTACTATCTCTGCCCAATCAATCTTGGGTTTATCTCAGAGGAGATAAAATGGAAGAGTGCTACTTAAATTATAAAGAAAAAAATGTTTTTAAAGTAATTGCTTGTATTGTGACTATTCTCACTGGCTGTTTGGTGTATTTAGGTGGACCTTTCTAAAGATCTTCAGCACTGGGAGTCCTTAAAACCAGAAGAGAAGTATTTCATTTCACATGTCTTAGCATTCTTTGCTGCAAGTGATGGTATTGTCAATGAAAACTTGGTAAGTGTGTTCAAATTTTATATTCAATATGCCAAAATAATTACCCCAATTTTCCGCATGTATGATACTAGTTGCCAGTAATCTATAGCATCTACAGCGAGGAGTCTGGAGTGATCCTGTCTAGCATACTTTAAAATAGCAATTCAGATATACTATCAAAAGAAGCAAGCGGTAATGTTCTAGCTTTAAAAAAAAATTCTTCCTAGACCAGAAGTATAAAATGGGTTATGGTGCCCACTTCTTCATAAGACTTCTGTAGCTTTTCTAGATTAAAAAGAAAGGCTAAACAAAAGAAAAATTCTGATTTATGAATAAGGAAACTTTTCCTAAATACGTAGCACCACAGTTGAAACATGAAACTAGAGGAAAAGGTATGTAAACTCAAATCTGTGGGAATAACAGCTCAATTTTAATGGGCTATAATTTTAAATTTCCTGATTTTTTCCCCCAATATGAAAGTGGCTTTCAATAGTGTATATAAATAATATATTGAATAAAATAAGAACTTTACTGTCACTTTAAATGTACACTAATCAGCATACATTAAAATGACATTTTATTGCATTCAGCTCTCAAAGGATAACCATTATGCATATATTCATATATGACGCACAGCAGCATCATGGTCTAGTTCAAATGTATACATACATATGGTGAAAAAAAATCATGTGAATTTACAAGACAGATGGCATAAGGAACAAAGCTGTTACACAATCTAGTAGCCCTGCCTCCCAGAGGGGGGCCTACAAACAGACTATGTAGTGTGTGTGGGGTTCTTGTAACATTGCTTCGAGTTCTCTATGCACATAGTCCGTATAAGCAGTATCCTGAATAACGGAGCAAGCTTCCTATAATCTCTGCCGGAGCAAGCTTCCTATAATCTCTGCCGTCCTTATCATTCTGTATGGGCTTTCTATCTGAGGCATTGTTACCACCAAACCAAACAATGATGCAGATTGTTAAAATGCTGTCACTCATGTCTCTAAAAAGTTGCCAGGACAGAAGATGTGCTTTCCTCATCTAAAGCAGGAAATACAAACGCTGATTTGCACACTTCACTAATGATATGAAGAGACCAAGTCAAATTGTTAGTTATCTGTATCCCCAGATGCTTAATATTGTTGACTACCACCCCAGCTGCAGCCTTGATATAAAGTGGAATGTGGTTATGCCGGCTCTTTCTAAAATCAACAATGATCTTTGTTTTGTTAACATTCAAAACTAGGTTTTTATTGCACCAGTCCACCAAAGCCTTCACCCCCACTTGCACATAGTCCCCCATAGGCTACACTGGGATGATAGCAGTGGGGAATTGAAGAAATGATTACATTTGTTCTATCTAACCCTTCACCATTCAGAATTTCCAGCATGGGCTGTTTTATTCTGAGTTTGAAACAAACATTGTTATGTACTTACTTGGCATATGTTGTGTAGGCTAGACTGGGAAGTTGCAAAGCAATCTGGAAGAAAGCAATGACAAATTTCCTTCATAATGCCAAGAAAAATACATGAATCAGCCTGATTCAAAAACATATTTTCCTATTTTCCAAGGTGCAAATTTCAGTTCAGTTCATCTAGTAATCTATTTAGATGTAATAAAATGGGTAATTAAAATGGAAGGGATGAAACAGATTGATATCTTGGCCTATTAAGCAAGTAAATGTGAACATGTGTTTGAGTATTTGTTTAATTTTTCAAAAGCTAAATTTAATAACAGTCTATTGGCAGAAGTTGGCATATTTTTGGAAGATAAAGGACATTTGTATTACATATGCAGGAAACTAATCAGAAATAACCTGATCGAATGAAATATATGCATACATATCTATCCTCTAGGTGGAGCGATTCAGCCAAGAAATACAAGTCACAGAAGCACGCTGTTTCTATGGCTTCCAGATTGCCATGGAGAATATTCATTCAGAAATGTATAGTTTACTTATTGATACTTACATTAAGGATTCTAAAGAACGGTTAGTAGTGTTTCCAGGTACATACTTGAGCATGCTGCATTAAATATTGAATATGTACAATTCCTTCAATTATGAAAACCATAGCTATATTCCTTAGTTTTATAGAAATTCTGCAAATAAGGGGTTTTTTTTGTCTAACAATACAAAAAAGGATATGTATTCTGTTTTGTAAAATAAACAACAGAATCCTGCAGTGCCTAAGAAAATTATGCAGAGATTTGAAGGGACGGGGAAGTATTTTGGAGTCTGCATGAGAGTACATCTTTCTGTTATCAGCTCAGATCATTTTTTTTGTGCCACAAGGACTAGAAAAAAGAGGCAGTTTCTTTAAGGAGTTGCTAATAGATGTAATATAAGTATATTTGCATACTCCTGTACACATTCTCTCTTTCATATCTTGATTGCTACAGTGCAAATGTAAGTGTTAATACTGAGGTCTTCTGAACAACTTGCCTTTCCACCTCAGTTTAAAACTTATCCAAGAATTGTTTTGAACTGAATTTGGAATTGTTTCCAAATCTGCTTGGATATCCACATGTTCTGAGATTATATTTTCAGAACCTAGAGTACACAAAAGAAATTGCCAGCTGTTTCTATGTAGTTCTGGACATTGGTAGATATTTGTCTGTTGCAGGGCAAAATATTTCAGACAATGGGGTAATAAGCAGTTTAACGGGTGTCATCCTCAATTTCCCAGTTATATAACAATAGACCTGCCTTTCTCCCTGTAACTTGTAATGGCAATCTTGCGCTTCTACTTTTGGGCACGTTTCTCAGCCATAATCCATATGTTCTTACATTTGGAGCTGGGAGATAGAATGAGGCATTAGTGAGGGAGAAGATCATGTCTTGAAGCACCAATTACTTGTTACATCCAAAGGTGCTGGATTGAAATTGCATTTCTCCATTCTTGCATAAAGCAATGCCACTGACACCATAAGTGCTGTCATTTTAATGAACTAGTGGGATGGTAGGGAGATTGTCATTTGTTTTTGTTCAAATGATAGACTACCCCACCATCTGAAAAATCCTATATGTAAACTACAAAGCGGTTTGAATTTGTTTATGTAGTTTTAGGGTGTTTTCCTAAACTCTTCACTGCTAATTCCTAATATGACTGAGCAGTCCTAGACTGCATATTCTCCTTCAAGAGTACAAATGGAGATCTGCTCTGAGAAGAGAAATCTGACTTTTGAACTCCTCAGTTAGTGTGGAATCTCCTGCAATTGGTTCTTCACAAGCAGTTATGAGAAGAGAGAGCTTGCAGTTCTCAAAATACGCAAACCAGGATCAACTACCATCTTTAGAATGGCTAATGAGACCAATTGCAGGGAATTGTCAAAAGGATTGACAAGGCAAGGAAAAGAATCAGGCCAATTTCTGTTTATTTTTGTCTTTCTAACATGCACTAGGCAGGATTTTTTAGAGACTGATTCATTCAGGGGGATTATATATTACTTAGCAAGGATTATAAGCATGATAACTTCAGAAGCATATTAATCCACACTCTTGTTCTTTTAGGGAATTTCTGTTCAATGCTATTGAAACCTTGCCATGTGTGAAACAGAAAGCTGATTGGGCCATGCGATGGATTGGGGACCAAGAAGCCACTTATGGTGTGTATTGTACTAAATTGACTTTCCAGATGTTTTTCCTTTATGGCATTTGAGCTAGTCTTCACGTCCACTGTGCTTTTTTTCTCAACAGGTGAACGTGTAGTAGCATTTGCTGCAGTTGAAGGAATTTTCTTTTCTGGCTCTTTTGCATCAATATTTTGGCTGAAGAAACGAGGTCTAATGCCTGGACTTACTTTTTCTAATGAGCTGATTAGTAGAGATGAGGTATGGCTTGTTGATCAAGGAAACTAAAAATGGTTGATTCCATCAGAGTTAGTTCTGTAAAATTGAAAATTTCTAGTGTCAAAGCTTAATAACAATGCTAATTATGTTTTTTGCTTTATTGGTGGTAACAGTAGTGAAGAACATTGCCCCAACTGATTATATGCAATTTTTGTAGAAGTCTTTTAACTAGTGTGCTACTTTGTTTTTTGATAACACAAATATACGGCTTCTTCCAATTGTTTGATATACCTTTCAATTATTATTTACAGGGCTTGCATTGTGATTTTGCTTGTCTAATGTTCAAACATTTGGTGCACAAACCAACTGAGGAAAAAGTGAGTGAGATCATCACAAATGCTGTCACAATAGAGCAGGTAATTGGCAGTTCTTTCTGGTAATGGTAAAACATTCTCGCATCAAAGTAAAAGAAGCTTAAAACCTAGCAGGGCATTTCATTGTCTATGGTCTTGTGTTAAGATACTTTGTTTACTTAAATGCAGGAATTTTTGACAGAAGCATTGCCAGTAAACCTAATCGGCATGAACTGCATTTTAATGAAGCAGTATATTGAATTCGTAGCAGACAGACTGATCCTGGAATTAGGTTTTAACAAGGTAAGTCTTGTGCCCTGTTTCTTAAGAACTACCTTGCAATCTGTTTATATTTAAGCCTGCCTTTTTTGCCATTAAGTAATTGGCTTCTGGCTCTTTAGTGCTACTTCACAGTTAAGCAGAACACTGTTGCAATGATATCCCTTATTTATCTCAATTTATAGTAAGCTCAAATGAACTCTGTGCAAATGCATTATAATGCTATTGCAACTTTGTACTGTTGAGCCATTTTGCTTTAAATAACTATTTCCAGACTATCTCCTGCTTTTAAATACATTATTGGGCTTGTACCTTTCCAATCTTCACATCCAAAGTGTTAACAATGATGGGCTTAGGGTGGCGTGGTGGACTTCCTTAATAGCTCTTGCTTCATGCTAAAAGTAGAACCCACAGTCTGTTCTCTTTCCAGAGTAATTAGGGGATACATTATGAACCCAGGCTTAGAGAATATTAAAAAGTGGAATAGGAACAATGTTATGATGCATTGGGGAACACTATAGTGAACATATGCATTTGGAAAAAATATTTTTTATTTATCTTTAAGAGAGAATTTAGTAGAATTCTATGCAATGTGAAAGATATTGCCAAGGTAGAACTCTAAACAGAAATAGGGATGTTGTGGAATAGTTGATAATAGCCATTTGAGATTGTTTGAAATACTAAGCAAAAATGGCTTATATTATTTTGCTTTAGTAATAACCATATTCCTGAATTATCAATTTCAGATATTCAAGGCCGAAAATCCATTTGACTTTATGGAGAATATATCTCTGGAAGGCAAGACTAATTTCTTTGAAAAGCGTGTGGGAGAATATCAAAGGATGGGTGTGATGTCATGTCCTGCAGATAACTCATTCACTTTGGCTGCAGATTTCTAAAGGAAGTAAGACTTTTAGCTGGTTTGAAGTGACTGGCTAGTGGTTTTGGCCCATTATCTTCAAAATCCTGTTGTGGTACTTGAGGTAATCAGTATAGCAAATTAAACAGAAAAATGCCAAAAAATTATAAAATGTGTTTTGTAACAAGCTGTTCACATTTTTGGAAATACTAACAATTGTAAAGTGGTATGTTCTGTTAAAGCAAGATTTGCAGCCTTTCTATTCCTGATACAAATTGCAGCAATGCTGATGTACATGTAACCATAATGCCAAATACAGGTTTTAAATATTTACTATTTTAATAGTTTGTACATAAACATAGCACTTTAAAGGTCTAGCCTGTTGTTTCTCAAAAGGGCTGGTATTGTGAGTTTGGAATGAACTCTTTTAGTCTGTATTATCTTTTACTTGCATGTAAATTAAATCAATGTACTGAAATGGAAACTTACTTGATATGTGTTTACTATTTTGGCGGAGTACTTTATATAGAAGTAAAACTTCATTAAATTCCATTTTTCAAGCTGCTGGATCAAAATATTGAATTGCTTTCTAAGTAAAAACTCCTCATCCCAAATTGTTTCCCCTGCTTACTTTTTCCTTTTTATCTGATACCAAAACTATTATTAATTTAGGATACAGCCCAAAACCGTATTTGAATTTGGTGAGCTATATGTACCATAGTGCTTGTTTGATAAAGGAACAGGGCCTGACGGCCCCAGCTGTTTTCTTCTATTTACACTGATTAGGCATACATACTGTTATATTAGCAGATAGCAGATAGACAAAAGCCTGCCAGTTTGCAATAGCTCATGAAATATTTTATATGATACGGTCTGTATCTTGTCAACCTGTATAATTTCTCCAGCATCAAGTAGGTGCTGATGAAACATAGTTTTCAGCATCTGGAAGAAAACAGTTCCTATTTTTTTTCTACACTGAAGAAATTAGAACATTTGCAGCACTTTACCGGATTGCCTTTAATTTATTTTTGTCATTACAAAAAACCGTCTTCTTTTTTAATGCAATTTTTAATTTATTATATTCTATGTTGCCAGGCTCTCTACAAATACCGATGTGTGTGTGTGTGTGGTGGTGTTACAAATTGTTAAAAACATTTAAAACAAAATACAAAAGAAAAGGAACCAAGACAGCAGAGATAACACATCCAGATAGGAAAAAGAAAAGGGGGCTTTAAACATACTTGGCCAAAGGCTTGGGTAAAAAGCCAGGCCTTCAGAACCTTTTGGAATGCCAGTAGGGTGGGTACCATATGGAGTGGGCTCATTTCAGAAGGCAGATGCTGACACATAGAAAGTGTGCTTTTGGAGTTCCAATAGGTGGCAGACAAGTACAAAGAGAGAACAATAGGGGGGGAAAGATTTATATTGTAAAAGATAGCTCCCCCTGCCTTCAGACAAGTATAAACAACTTCACAAGATTAATTTAAAAAAGATCTCTTCTTCACATAACTCATCTCTTACTAATAATTAAATTATAAAAATTGGCCATTGAGTCCTAATAAGCAAAGGTCTGTTAAGAGCTATCAGAAATGGTAACTAATATATTTTAATCTTAATTAGATCAATTTTATCTTACAATTTATCACTTTCTCTTAAGAAGAAAAGAAAAGGAAATTTCTCCATTTATAAAGAGATCTTTAAAGTCTCTTTCAGTCCTGGTCAAAAAGAAACATCTTTAATAGGTACCAGAAACCATACTGTATGGTTTATATTTAAACCTTGTTAAATAAGTTCCTTATGTTTACTTTTAAAAAACCTTAATGTTTAATCTTGTCTCTCCCCAGATTAATTTCTTATAGTTTTTCTCTTTGTCTCCTTTCGGGAACAGCTTCAATAGATTTAACATGTCTCTAGTAAATCCCAAAAAAGAAAACTTTCCAAATCATACTTCTGATTTATTATTTGTCCCCTTTAGTTATCAAGACATCAGATGGTATCCAAGTGCAAATCAATTGTGGCATCCTTTTCCATATCACTCTTGTAACCTAGCATTTTTGAATCCCATTTTCAGATCTGCAGTATCTTTTTTGATCTCATACTTGTAGTCTGGTATCTTAAAAATCCACATTCAAATCAGCTTTAGTCTGTTTTATAAAGTAAAATTATTTTATATCTTGCTATATCCATTTTTATAATATCAGACAATCTTGTAAGTAATTAACAAGTAATTAAGAGCCAGTTTGGTGTAGTGGTTAAGGAGGCACCAGGCTAGAAAGTGGGGATGGATGGACCATGAGTTCAAGTCCCACCTTAGCCACGAAAGCAACTAGGTGGCTTTGAGCCAGTTATTCTCAGCCCAAACCACTTCATGGATTTGTGGGGAAAATAGGAGGAAGAAGGTATGCTGGATATGTTCACCACCTATAGACATAATAAAGGCAGAATACAAATTTCTGAATACCTTCAAAATTACAACAAACTCCGCCCAAGAGCTAACTTGGTTTCAAAGTTATGGCTGCTGAAACACCTACATTAATTTGTTCTTACGGCCACAGAGAAGTTGCAGCGTGCCCTGCCTGTCTCCCTGTCATATCACTCTGCTAGGTTCCTGCAGATCTTGGGCCTGCTTCCCACCTGATGGCCCCACACCCTCCCCACCACCCCACACTTATCTTTGGAAGATCTCCAGAGTTCACATTGGGGAAAGAGGTCAGGCCGAGGCACCCCTCTTTGTATCCCTATTGTGGCTGCTCGAAAAATAGTGCCTGCTTGGGGACAAAGCAGTTTGGTTTAAGGATACAACCTTTGCAGACCTGTTTTCTCTGGAAGTCTGCGGATCCACTTTTGATCTATTTATTTAAAAATGAAAAGGGGCAAAGTAATGGTTATTTAACAAAACGTTTATCTTTATATTTTTAAGCTTGTCTATATGGTATATGTTCTTTAGAAGAAACTGTTGACCAACAGAATTTTCAGAAAAAATGATAACCAGCTAGTTTCATAGGTCAAATGATATATGAAAATCAGAAGATTCTCAAAGTGCCAGAAACTGAAAAGAATAATCCACTGGAGGATTGTTGCCTTATATTAACCCACTTTTCTCTGAAGAATCTAGACTTAGGCTATATTAGACATTTCCACACACCAGAACTTATTAAAGCTGTTTGATTGAGTTGTGTTGGACAACTGATGGCTAGACATGGGATCTGTGATTGTCAACATGTTGCTATCCTTTCTAACAACCTGCCAGACTGACTGTTGACAGTTATGATACAGCAGATTTGGAAAGCTGCAAAGTTTGCAAAACTGTCTTGAACCTATTGCACACTAGAAGCATTCTATCCAGTCCTATTAATTCTTTTCTCATAATACTGGTATAGTTGAGAAGCTTTGTTCTGAGGTATCATAAGCATGTTGCTGAGATAGCTTTAAAGTCGGTGGAAAATGCCTGAAAGAAGAATTATAAACAGCATTTTGTGTTGATTCCTTGAGAGTTGTAACTGGTCCTTTTACTACATTTAAAATTGTTGGTTCCCACCCTCTTTCACATTTTACTCATTTTGGGAGTGTGTCGAGATGCTTGAAATTAAAGAACTCCAAACAACCCAAAGAAACAACCACATTGTTTTAACAGTTTTACACAGGCATTTAGAATCCAGAGAAACTGATCACTGCTGGCCACATTTTATTAAAACCCCCAGCACCTCTGGAGCAGCAGATAAGAGGCTGAGAACCAATGAATGCTTATGAGCCTTTCATCTTTTACATAATTCATGTAGCCTCGGAATAATCGGTTGTCCTCTGGATATAATAGAATGTCAAATGCAAAGGGGAATAAACAGACCAGGACACTATTTGCAAAACCTCACCTGCTGAATTGCCTTCTAAATAACAATCCTCTTATATAGCCAATCCCTCCATTCATGCTTGCTGAGGCCAATAACCTGGTATTAATTTTACACTGCCTTTCTTGTCCACAGTATTGGTATTGCCTTCATTGCCTCCAAATCTAGCTATACCACACTTCCCTCTCATCCACTGTTGAACAGTGATGATGTGGGACTGCTATTGAAGAATGGGGCTGGTAGGAGCTGTAATTTGGAGTTGATCAGGACATTAGTTGATTCCAGGTTGCTGATTTATACCTGGGACACTATTCATCTAGTACAGTGATGGCGAACCTATGGCACAGGTGGCACACAGAGCCATATCAGTGGGCACACGAGCTTTGCCATAGTTCAGCTGCAGTGTGCATGCACGCATCAGCCAGCTTATTTTTGGGCCTT
>JANHFK010003083.1:30302-44419 GCA_036250565.1 Sibynophis collaris | reverse complement strand
TTTCCTGTCTAGGCAGGGGGTTGGACTAGAAGACCTCCAAGGTCCCTTCCAACTCTGTTATTCTATTCTATTCTATTATCTGCATTCACAAAATGCACAAAGCTGACCAATTGTAGCTCCACCCATGGACAAAGTTATCCTGCAATGCCAAACCAGAATACATTGGACCTTCTTCTTGTGAACATTGGCTGAGTCTCAGATGGCACTGTTTCTGCTTCTTTCACAATCTGTGTCCACAGTCTGTTAGTTATGGATTGTTGAACAAGTCACACTGACCTGATTGCTATTGCGGTAAAGTCATAAATCATGATTCATAAACCAAAGAAGGCAAATTATCACATTGTATGAAACCAATGAATCCCAAGTCCAGATTTTGTTTATTCTAGCAGATGACTACAGCTGGCCGCTTTTCTGCTTTTCTTCTGTTGGCCATGATTCAGCAGATACAAAGTCCATCCCATAGCTAGTTCAGTGCAGACCATGAGGGAAAACATTTCCATGAACTGCTGCAGTGCTCAGGATATCTCCAATGAAAGAGCTTATTGTTCTAGGTAAGTTTGTGGGAACAGATAGTTGAAAATGATGCAGTGAAAACATTGTGCTGGTTATTGGACTGTCTTATGTGCTGCCTCTCCCAGGCACAAGAGTCCTATTAGAGCAACAAGAATGCAACACAATGAACCGCTGGTGAAATCCTGCTGGTTCTGTCCGGCTTGTGCATACCGGTAATGCTGGCGGCGCATAGTTTGGCGAGTTGGTAGCAGCGGCAGTGTGAGGCTCCGCCCACCCACCCAGACATTGTTAATTTCTGGTTTTTAATCCTCTGTGCATGCGCAAAGCCTTCTGTGCATGCTCAGAGCGTCAAAAATTGGGTGTGACAGTGGTGTGTGCACGAGCAAAGTGAGCACACATGCATGAAGCACACATTTCCAAACCGGTAGGGAAGGTAAGTAGATTTCACCCCTGCCATGAACCTATCTATCCTTCAGAAGATGGGGCAAGTGAAAACCCACGATTTGGGTAGTACGAGCAGTTGATTGGAATGCAAACATTAGAGACATAGCAAAATGTGGAATTACAAGAAGGTTTGGGAAACAGTCATGCAGAAGATAGATTAACAGAGTTTTGCAAGGAGAATTCGTTGTTCACTGCCAACAGTTAACAAGTTAAAACTAAGGTCTTCACTTAAATATCATCTGATAGACAATATTGGATTGAATATTGAGGCCCAGTTTGGTCTAGTGCAGTGATGACTAACCTTTTTGCCGTCGGGTGCCAAAAGCAGGGGGAGCATGCGGTCGTAATGCTTGAGCGTGCCCACACCCATAATTCAATGCTCCATGCCCCCTGCACATACGCGCAAGACACCCACCCCTCACTCCTTTCGCTTTTGGCACGCGATGGCAAGGTGTGCCAGGTAGGCCCATTTTTCACCCTCCCATGGCCTCCAGAGGCTTTCTAGGAGCCTGAGGGCAAAAACGGCCTTCCTCACTCTCCCAGAGGCCTCCCAGAGGTCGGAAACAGCCTTTTCCCCAACTTCTGGTGGGCCCAGAAGGCCCAAAAATCAACCGACTGGCACACACATGTGTGCTGCAGCTGAGCTGGGACAATACTCGTGTGCCCACCAATATGGCTCGGAGTGCCACCTGTGGCACACGTGCCATAGGTTCGCCATCACTGGTCTAGTGGTTAGGTTAGAAACCAGGAGGATAGTGAGCTGTTGTCCTCCTTTAGGCATGAAAAACCAGCTGGGTAATTTTAGGCCAATCACTCACTCTCAGTTCAACCCCACAGGATTGTTGTTGTGGGGAAAATAGGAGGAGGAAGGAGTATTAAATATATTCATGTGTTGTTTATCAAAATAATAAAGTTGAGAAATAAAATAAACAAGCAATTTTTTTAAAAAAAACCACATAATAGGAAGTAGAGAATGAAACATTGTAAATATAATCAGGACTTAGGACATACAGGCCCTGCTCATAGTGTGGTGCAAGGTTGGTAGGTGACCATACAAGAGCCTAGGCATTTATTCAGGGCAGCATGATGTGTGTGTGTGTGTGTGTGTGTGTGTGTGTGTGTAACACCAGCATGGCAGACAGCTCAATGTCCCAAAGGTGCTTTTTCAAAAGGCAACTGGACTATGTTTTTTCCCCCTTGAGAAAGAAGAAGACATTTCGCTTCTCATCCAAGAAGCTTCATCAGTAACCAATGAAACTTGTTGGAGAGAAGCAAAATATCTTCTTCTTCCTCAATGGGGAAAAAAATCCATTGTCCAGTTGCCTTTTGAAAAAGCACCTTGAGACAACCATGACCTGGATGATTGATAATCTCCATAGACAGGCAGCTCAATGCATATACTGACTATGGTGACCACCAGATGGCAGCCATGAGTTGGAGGTCTTTGCCGTGTTCCTGCAGTCCAGAGGGAAAGCCCTATTATTTTACTTCTCTGTGGAGCAGATGAAGACTGCGGAATAGACCAGGAATTATTGGTATGAAATATGCAAAAGAAGCTTAGAAAATTAGAGAGATTATTGTAGGTGAGCCAGCCAGTTTTGACCTGTCTAGATAGACACTCAGAATGTAAGGTCAGTTAAATAATTCAGAACTTTATCAAAAAGAGAACGCAAGAAATCCTTGTGAAAACTGAAGTAGGAAAATATATCCAAATTTTTAAAGAAAAAAGAATGCAAGTTGGTGTTGGAGCAAGTCCTCATGACCAATGGAGAATGAAAACTTCTAGGCAATAAGAAGGATGTAGGATAACTCAAGACAGACTGTCAACATCAAGCAAGACAAGAAAAGGAAAGATATTTCAGTAGAGATGTCAACAAATGGAATGAATAAAAAAAGAAAAGAAAAATGAGAGGTGTTTTTCAGAAGCACTGAGAAACTGCAGGGAAATTTAAAACTAAAATAGGAACGTTAAAGCCAAATGAGATTAAAGGAAGAAGGAAAGATTAGGGTGGCCATTTCTGGTTGAAAAAAGAAAACCCATATGACCATTTGATACACAAAAGACTCAACTCTTTCTTACCTTTTAATTGTCTTCTGGATTTTGGTAGGTCAGAGACGGGAACCTTAGGGAAAGCAAAACTGGAATGAGGGGTCCTTGGTGTTCTCTGATCTTGGTTGTTTTCTTGCAAAACGTTTCAATACCCAAACTAGGTAACATCATCAATGCTAAAATTAAAACTAGCTAGTTTGGGTAATAAAACATTTGCAAGAAAACAACCAAGCTCAGAGAGCACCAAGGACCCGTCATTTCAACCCTGAATTACAAATATTCTCCTTTATTGGTATATTGAAACCCTTTACAAACAGGATTCTAGAACAATAGCAACATTAATAGAGAGAAAATATATTTAGGGACAGACTCTTCATAAAAAGTGAACCTCAAGAGGCAAGGAATAAGATGCCAAATAGGTGAAATTTTACAAAAGACCCTTAACAGTTTTAAAACTGCAAGGGATAGCAGTTAAAGATCCAACAGCTGTATGTCAACAAATATGGAAGATGGCATACAATTTCTTTAATTACTTAGGCTTATAGGTCACTTCAGTTGCAAATGACTCTTAAGTGGCATATGCTCCAATACAATGAATAATAAATATTAAAAAAATTAATAACACATTAGCCAATGAATAATAATGTTAATCTTCACATTAATCACCATGAGGAATATTATTCTCTGGAGCTAACAGTAACCCACAGCAAGGTGGGAACTGACTTGTCAACTGTCCAACTAGCAAACCCAAAACAAGGAAACACTCTTGGGAGATTTGAATTCCCAAAACTTTGGGATTTGAAATTCCAAAACTTTATTGGATATTCCATATTGGTACTGAAAAAACAAAACCAGCTCTGATTTTCCCACGCAAATGCTTGCCCTTCTCCCCACCCTTGGGCGATCACATTGTCCAATTATGAGACATCCTTTTGTTATGGGAACAGTCCATCTCTTTCCCAAGCACCTGCAGTGGTGACCTTGATGGTTTCCATGGTCTCACAATCTCCTCATACATTCTCCGCATTCCATTTTCTCCTTCTCTCTCCCCAGTTCATTGGCGAGTTGAAAAGCATTAAGGTTTGAAAGAAACAAAGTGGTTCAAGCTTGACATGACTATTCTATCAATTTCCAAAGGCTTTCTGGAATAACCAGATGTCACAGTATTTTTAAATGCCAGCATGGATGGGGCTGATCTGAATAGCTCAGAGTGTTGCTCTGGAAAAAAGAAGCAGCTGCAGAAAAAGAAAACTTGATGGCCCTAGGATTATGATCCTAGGTTCAGAAGGGGACTCAGATAAGCCACCCAGCCACCAGACTAGAATTTAGATGGACCAAAAGCACTGAGAGAAGGTGACCTTGAAAAATATTCAGTGTCCGAACCATATGAGCTTCAAAGAGGGCAACCAGCATCTTGCTTTGCATCCAAAACTCCATACTGTGTTGTTCTTGCGGCAGTGGTGTTACTCATGTGAACTGAGGGCTGTCCTTAAGTATTGTATTTTAGATCAGTTGTAACTTAAGGCAGTTTGCAAAGGCATCTCCAGATCAAGTAAGTCACAATAATCCAATCAAGAAATGATCAAGATATGTATAACTTATAAACAGGACTTCCTGATTCAGGAATTTGGCAAACTGAACTTGAGAGTTCTGCAAAAATGGTCCTAGAAGACTGGAAGGGACCGGCTACGTGAAAGTTTTCAACTCTTGATCTAATGAACAATGAACATGATTGAAACACATGAAAGGGTGATGTGTGTGCTATCCGATATTCCTATCAAAAGGCTTTAAATAAATAATGTACAGTCACATTTAATAAATCATAAAGATAATCTATGGAATATTTGCTTGAACCAAGAAAATGCTTTGAGCTACAAGTTCTTCAGTGCAAACATTCAGATGATCACAGTTGGCAGCAAGGAGTTGGGGTCAGCCGTATCTCTTTGCTGCCACCTAATGTCCATCCTGATTTTTGAAGCCAAGATCCTGAAATCTTGTGAATATCAAGCGGTTTCTGCCACAAGTTTTGGACTGCAAGCAGCACAAAAGAAATGCGCTTTCACATTGTCCTCCTTCTAAAAGAACTACTGTCAAATTCTCTTCTCAGAAATCTCTTTTGACAGATCAACCCACTTAAAAGTCAGCCTCAATTCACAGCAATGGAAGTGACAGAGATTGAACTTTAAGGTGGCCAGAGAATCATGCCTCTCATTTACCAACCATACATTAGTTCTGTATCTCAGTGGGAAAAAAAATAGATACAAAGCTATTGAGCTGAAGTTTCAAGTATTGGATGTGGTGCATCTATCAATTATATTTGGGTAGAAACTGGAATTGGGATAGTGAGAAAGGCATCTGGCCCCCAAATTGGATTGTGAATAGAAATAATTCTCTCCCAAGAGAAAATGTATAATTATATATGGATGTATAGTTGGGAAAGCTGTAATCTTTTGATGATATTCATTTTCTCTTAGATATATATAATTTTTGATTTCCTTTTGCTACATTCCCATTTTATCCACCTTTTTATTAAATTGTTGGGTTTTATACAATCCCAGAAATGGTATAAGGATATATAATTTTAACATACCTATCTCTCCTAAACCCCCTCCCCTAAAGCGATATTCTGTCAAAAGTTTGTGAACGCTTAAATATATCTGCAAATTATCTGGGTGTTCAAAATTCTTTGTATGGATCATACATACCCCTGTGTAGACTAGCTGAGTTATACAGGCTCATATAGTATGATATGTTTGTTTATCATGTTGTGTGAATTGAGTCCTGCATTAATTATAAAACATACTTTTATGGATTACTAATAATATGGAAACACAGCCAACTGTATTACAAATCATGGATCAACCATGTGAGGTGAATCTAGTTGGCGATTAACATAATTCCATGTGTGATGAGTTCAAGAGACCAAAAAATTGACAAAGAACTCAGATAGCTGGCCATGCAGATGTCTGCAAAGGAGGAGGAAGTGGAAGGTAATTCACCTCTGGGGTCAATCCATCTCAAAACTTAGCAGAAGTGGACATTGAGGACATTCTACATAATTCTCCCTTCATTCTGGTCCAAATAGCACCAGATTTAGAAGTTTGAGAAGTTTGCTGTATCAGAAAGTTTCTTTGTGTGTTGTGCAATAGTTCCAAGCTCAGCTAATAGGAGAAATTAGTCCTAGAATTTCTGAATGAATCTACGTATTGTCTTTGGGAATTATTTTTGATGCAGAATAAAGATTTCCATTTCCATGGTCTCTGAGCAAGATACCATCTGCCTTTAAGTTATGTTGATTTTTCAATCTAATTCCCCTGAATTTATATCATATGCTATAAAAACAGTCACAGGATGAAAAATGATGGGAACTGTCTTTTGTATTGAGTTAAAACGTACTGCTGGAGTTGGAATTGTTTATTTATAATACAAAAATTATGGAAAACTGACTTGATAATTTAAAAACCAATCGGTATACAGTACACCAGCTATGATAAGCAATTCTAATTTTGATTGCATGATTTAGATTTATATCACAGCTCAGTCCAAATTTCTGCATGTCTTACATTCATCACCTTCATTCAGCAATAAAATAAGAACTCTTCTGAGAATTAAGTTTAAAAATTAATAGTCCATCTTCCAGCTAAATCCAGGAACATGTGAAAACAAAGCAGGATCAGAGAAGAGTCCTTCCTTCCTTCCTTCCTTCCTTCCTTCCTTCCTTCCTTCCTCCTTCCTCTTTTCCTTTCTCCTTTCCTGTCCCTCTTGGATGCTCAAATGCAAAAGGGGAAACAATTCTCCTTTTGTTTTGTTTGGCCCCCTGGGCTCCATTTTTGGCCTGGATGGCCTCCTGAAGCCCTCTGCCAGCCAAAACAGAGCTGGGGGGCGGGGGGAAGCACACACATTTTAGCTGGCAGAGGTAGTGCGGGCCAGTCCTCCGCCATTTCCACAGCTGCTACGCGGGCCAGAATTAAGCACACCCCTGATTTAGAGCATCCCTAAGGAATCATAGTTTGAGTTGCGCTGAGTTTACTGGAATTGGGCAGTCAATAAATTTAAATAAATAAGTAAATAAGTTATAAAAGGTATTATAGTTGCAAAACATACATTATCATACAGAAATGTAAAGATATTATCCATCATTAGATCTGTTTTATCTAATAGTATCTCTTAGAAAGAGCAATTACTAAAGCTAGCTTTATGCTTGAAGTTTCTAGATTTCCTATGCAGTGGGCAAAGTGGTAGAATCTAGACTGGATTCACAACTGAGATTTTCTTCTCAAATAAATATTAGCAGATTACAGGTGTTTTGTATAGTTTTCCAAATACATTGGTGCTTGAAGATACTAGCTTTTTTTTTCTTCCTTTTTTGCTTTACATAGGAAACATGAATGGGAAAAACATGGGACATGTGCAGCTCAGTTAGAGGCTCTTAACTCACAGAAAAAGTATTTTCAGAAGGCACTGGAACTCTATAGAAAAATTGACCTTAACAGGTGGGGAAAATTATTTTCTCAGAATCACTACTACTCTTACTACATGTAAAACTCCCTGCTAACGAGTATGCAGTATTTCATTTTTTTACAGAAATAAAAGTGGTTCTTATATCCTGTGTTTGCCAGTTATGGAGGGCTTGGAATAATGCTTCCTTAAAGGTTAGAAGTTCATAAATGTTTCTTCAGGGAAGTTGCTGATACATAACAAAAACATCATAGCATCACTTAGTCTTGAATCTGTTGGTATTGCTGAGATCTCTCATGAGTTTCAGTATTGGATGGAAGACCCCAGCTCTAGGGATTATAGTATACCATGTGTTTATGTTCTCTTTAATGTAAGTTTGAACTTCAAGCATCCATGAAGTTTAGAACCAGGAAAGGATAAATAGGGACAAGTGCCAGTCCAAGACAATTTTGGGTGAAAGCTTTTGTGCCGAGGTGGCGCAGTCGTTAGAGTGCAGTACTGCAGGCTACTTCAGCTAACTGCTAGCTGCAGTTCAGCAGATCGAATCTCACCAGCTCAAGGTTGACTCAGCCTTCCATCCTTCCAAGGTAGGTAAAATGAGGATCCAGATTGTTGGGGGCAATATGCTAACTGCTTGGAGAGGGCTGTAAAAAGCACTATGAAGCGGTATATAAGTCTAAATGCTATTGCTATTTGTTCTGTATGTGATTATCAAATATATATATATTAAATGAACATGAAAAATTTAGATACTGTGGATCAATAAATGAAATGCAATTCCTCAAATTAGTCATAAAAATCAAACAAGAAACCATTATATGTGTGCACATACAGTATTCTTGAGACAGATAATGAAGAAGAACGGAGATAAGGAACATAGCATTTTGGAACAATAGTAAAAATAATTTGAAATATTTTGTACATACTCAGTTCTTTCCACTCTGGCAGGACATCATAAAATGTGCACAGTTAATTTACTAATGTCAGCATTTGGTCAAACTACATAAGCTAGAAGCTTTGTCTAGAAGCCTGTCTGCCATAACACATTTTCCTAATGAAGAATCAGTAAGAAAGCTTTCATGTATCCATGCATTCCCTGAAAGATACAGCAGGAATTTTCTATTTGTTTTTAGAAAATTGATAAAATTGATGTCATGTAATGTTTGTCAGTGTACAATGTATAAGTAACCCTAAAATGAGTGGGTTACTTTGTGAACATTCACTTATTAATCCAGCATTACTACCCCAATGTTCCATTATATACAATAGGCCTTATAACAATTTTAAGACAAAATGAGCAACAAAAATGTAATACTAGTCAAACAACGTTGGATATACTGTGTAGCTGAAGCACGTTTGACTTCTTGAAGTCTTATATGTCTTTTCCATCTAATCTTTTACATGTGGAAAAATAATGATGAATCTATCTGTTGTGTAATTTTATGTAGTGAATTCTGTCTTTTTAATACCGGATAAAGAGTTCTTTCTCTTTCAGTTTTCTCTCAAAAGTTGGGATAAAGCCAGGCTCTACCTACTATCAGGTGAGAGAAAAGCTCACTCTGCATTGCATTCTGCAAAAGTGTAGCCTTTAATTGTCATTGTATAATACTTAGTAGTGTGTAGAATCTAATTAAGTCTTTCCACTGAAGAATTTCATTAGAAGAACAAACATATCTAATCAAGATTCATTTCAGGAAATTTAAGGGTTAACTTTGGGAAGAAGTATGAAAAGAGACAATTCTATTATAAATGCAGACTTTCATCTCTTTAACTTGTATGTTATTGTTTTTCTTATTTTCATACAGAGTTCTCATAATTCTAGACTTTGAAAACACATATTTAGTTAAACAGATGCCTGATTCTTTTTATATTATTTATTTCATGTTTAAATCTTCAGCTGACAGCCATCAAAGAAGCTCTTGAAAGCTTTTACAATATAATGCCAAAGATTCAGTGCATTCCTCCTGAAGAGGTACATATTTCTCTTAATGCCTGTCTTGTTAATATTTAATCATTCTTTTCTAAAAACGTTGTTTTAATATTTGAAAGATTGAAGATTAAATACATCTAGTTATTTAATCCTTCTTTCAGATACATATTCAATAAAGACTCATCAGTCTTCCCTCAATAATGATGAAAATCTCTTCCTTCCTTCCTTCCTTCCTCCCTCCCTCCGCCTTTCTCTCCATCTCTCCAGATTTAGGTTTTAAATGGGAAGTAAAAACAAAAAAAAGTTAAAATTGCAGGTAGTTAGTTTTCATATGATTTAGGTTTATGGCAATATATAAATGAAATCTTTCCTTTTAAAATGAACCTTTGTATGATTATATTGCAGATCAGTTCGTTTAAAATAACCTTTAGATGATCTAGAAAATATGAATTCTGAAGTCTTTTTTGGACTTCACCCAGTGACATTTTGGCTACTTTGTTTGCCTGTTTCATTGATGAGGTGGCCAGCCAATGCCATTTGGAAAACTGATTCTGTCGGTTCTCATTGGTGGTATATTTGATGACGGGCCCTATTTGAGAAAACATTTTCTAGAGTTCTACCTAAGTAGAAAATGCATAGCCTTTTGTATCTGTTGACCGAAGCTATTATTTTTTATGAGATCTATTTTAGGTGTATGCTTTTTAAAATATTTTCAAGGAACAGCTTAATTCTGAATACTTTTAATGCCATTTAACAGCAATAAAATATAATCTAAGAAATCAATATGCATTTCCAAGTACAGTTTATTTCTGTAAAAGGTTGCTGACTTCAAATTGTGCTCATTTTTTTCTATTGCTGGAGTTCTGTTTTGAGCAAAATAGTTCATAAAGTTTACTGCTATATGTCAATATAAACTTAATTTATATCTTGGCCATCTAAAAAAAATCTTGCTCAGCATTATTCCAAGTAGTAGATATTAAGTTTGTGTTCTTTGGTAACTATAAATGTAGCATATTATGCAGCCGCAACTGTTAGCTTCTGAAGATTAGATTCATTCTGCTGAACTGTCAAACCACTGAGATATCAATAATTCCTTTATAAACTTTCCTGTACTACTTTTTCTATAGTGTTGTTTTGTTTTCCTTCTTCAGGGACAGCCACAAGTAATAGGCCAGATTAAATTCTGCTTTACCAAGGAGTTTACCCTGAGAAATTGTACAGAGGAACAATCTGGTTTATCTTCTGCACTTGAAGATGACTTTTTCAGAACAGAGGATCTGTCAGTTTGTAATGATACTCTAACTTACTACCCTTCACATATGAAAACTTACAAACATTTTGTTGCAAATGTTGTTGTAATTTAGGAAATTTGAACTTTTAAAAATTCTGGTGGGGAACAATTATGCATTGGATTTATATAGCAGGGCCACCAGTGAAACGCTTGTGTTTTGATTGATGACTGCTTGTTTCGTTAAAATTGATGTCTATATTATATAATGTCCTCTTTCTTCAATAAAATTGGTTTACTTTTCACTTTTCTCAATGTTATTAGGTGTTGTTTTTAAATCAGTATCAATTTCAAAATTATTGCAACCTGTTAGTGATCTGCAGTGTTTGTGTCAAATTTATTTATCTGCCTAAATACATTTGGCATATATTTGTATCAAATACAAGATTGTAAGAATGAATTAAGAAAATGTCAAAGAACCAGAACAGTTAATGGCCATCCTTAGGAGCCATATATTATATATTTTAAAAACCCAAAACAAATGGTAAGCATATACTATAACTGTCTGGCTTGGTACAGCAACCAAATAGAATAGTTAGGATTTCAGAAAAAACAGTTGCAACCAGCCTGCCTTCCATTGAAGACCAGTATCCTGCACGAGCCAGAAAAAGGACTGAGAAAATATCTACAGACTCCTCACATCCTGGATATAAACTGCTTCAACACCTCCCCTCAGGATGCTGCTATAGAGCATTGCAAGCCAAAACAAATAGACACACAGTTTTTTCCCTTGTGCCATCACTCTGCTAAACACCTTATAACCACAATACTGCCTTATGTCTAAGGATATTTATCCATGGCTATGGGTATGGCTATATTACTATTATGCTTCTCACCTTTTCTACTACTTTCTCCTACTGGTATCTTTTGATTATATTACTTTGCTGTTTGTATGTACACTGAGAGCTTATGCACCAGAGACAAATTCCTTATGTGTCCAATCATACTTGGCCAATAGTCTAGTCTTCTCTTCCCTTCTCTTCCCTTCCCTTGTCCTCTCCTCTCCTCCGCTTCCTATTTCTATTTCTATTCAACATCAACATTCAGTATCAAAATAACTGCTATGTTATAATGGGTATGTAAGAGTAAAATACTCTAGAAAAACCAGGGTGGTGGAACCTTATCCTTTCATTTTTTTCCCTAGAAGTACCTTTCCTAAAAATTGCTCATGATTATATATCATTAAGAAATATTTATTGATGCAATGTGATTCAGGCTTTGTACTTTACTATGGAGTTGTTAATTAATCAGCCACATACTATTCAGTTTTCTTTCTATTCATATTAAATCATTTGGCATTACATAATTGAACCCAAGTCCATGTCATTTTCCAGAGATGGAGAAAAACTGGTCCCTATAGCAATAATTTTCTTAAATGTCAAGCTTCTCTGAAATCAATTTTTTTTTTAAATGGACCCATTTATCTCTCAGTTTGATATGGCACTCTTGAGGGAGAGCTCATTCCTGGTTTTATCTAATCTGACTGATCAATAAAATTGATAAAAGTTCATTATTTAGAGTTACAGGTAGAACTTGACTTACAACCATTTGTTTACCCACTGTTCAAAATTATAATGGCATTGAAAAAAAGTATCTTATGACCTACACTCACATTTACAACTATTGCAGCATCCCCAGTCATGTGATCAAAATTTGGGCACTTGTCACAATGGTTTCGGTGTCCCAGGTCACATAGTGAGTACAAATATGCTACCAATTCTTACTCTGTTTCTCAGAGACCTTGAGAAAATTACAGTATCTGGATGTTTTACTACCTATGGCATTTCTTAAATGCTGTAATTTAAATAATAGATCAATTGTTTGTTACCCCATTTTTTCCACACAAGCAAGTACTTGAGATTCAAATAATGTTAAATGTTCAGATTCCAGTGGAAACATATTATTGTTGAAATCTGGCCCATTATCAGATTCCTAAACATTTTCAAAAGGAACTGGTAAAGTCTGTTTGGTAGTATATTTCCAGATAATTTGCTTTTTCTTGTCTATATCTGGTCTATATCCAGGAGAATTCTTACATATTATGTCTGTAATGCCCTACCTAATTCTGTAATTTTTCATTTATAGTGAAATGCAGTGACATGATTGAAAATTTAAAATATCTTAAAATAATCTTTCCTCGGCTTTCCCTTTTCTCCTTTATATAGGTGTATGAGTTTACCAAACCTGACTTGTAATGTTTAAAAATTAGAGTAAAAGCTTAGCACGGTTGGCACCAGTAGAAGACCAGAATGGCTTGATTACATACAGCACTTGAAAGAAATCTTTCAGGTTAACAGCTGCATTGGCATCACATACTTAAACATGTCAATGAAAATTCAAGTAATCCAAAATTGGAAACCCAAGGTTTAGATGTTGGATATATTAGTTTACTACAGGTAGTCCTCAAGTTACGACCACAATAGAGCCCAAAATTTATGTTGCTAAATGAAACATTTAAGTGAGTTTTGCCCAGTGGTGAAATCTACTTACCTTCGCTACCAGTTCAGGTGTGCTCCCGCATGCTCAGATCGTTAAAAAACGGGACGTAATGATGTCCCAGGGATGGGCGGAGCCTCCCACTACCAGCGCTACCAGTTCAGCGAGTCAGATAAAACTGGGGGGGGGGGATTTACCCGCTGGTTTTTCCCCATTTTACGATCTTTCTTGCCAAAGTTGTTAAGTCTGGCTTCCGCATTGACTTTGCTTGTCAGAAGGTCGCAAAAGCTGATGATGTGACAATGGGACACTGCAACCGTCATAAATGTGAGCCAGTTGCCAAGCATCTGAATTTTGATAATGTGACCATGAAGGTGCAGCAATGGTCGTAAATATGAAAAATATTCATAAGTCACTTTTTTCAGCACTGTCACTAAATGAACTGTTGTGAATTGAGGATTACCTGTATTCCCATTTAAATATTCCCATTTCATATTATATAAACCTGTATATAATATTTCTTTGAGTTTAATTCTCTGAGAATTCATCTGTGATGGCCAATTAAAGCATCTGTCAAAGAAGCGTCTCTAACCCTGCCATCACTTTTCTTCTCTATTTACAAATCCAACTTTAGACACACTGAGCATGAAACTTATGAACCAAAAGGAATTGGCCATCCTTTTTATGTTGGCTGTGACAAACTACAGGATTCCTCAACTTACAACAGCTCATTTAGTTACAACAGCACTGAAAAAAGTGACTTATGACCATTTTTCACACTTATGACCATTGCAGCATCTCCATGGTCACATGATCAAAATTCAGATGCTAACCAAATGACTCATCTTTATGACTGTTACAGTGTCTTGGGATCACGTGACCAGCTTTTGTGATCTTCTGACAAGCCAAGTCAATGGGGGAGCCAAATTAACTTAATAACCATGTCACTACCTAAACAACTAGTTAAGTGATTCACTTAACAATGGTGTCAAGCAAGG
>JANHFK010003082.1:173848-187741 GCA_036250565.1 Sibynophis collaris | reverse complement strand
GATTTGGCAGTATCCTTCCCCTGCCACGCCCACCAAGCCACACCCACAGAACCGGTAGTAAAAAAAATTAGATTTCATCACTGGCCTAGTGGCTGTTACAGTGTGGAAAAGCCAAGGAGATTTGGATGTAGTTTCATTTAATATTTTTGTAGAACTCAGCATTTTAGAATTTTCTCTAATGGAAAGATAAGGTAAAGGAATCTCCACTAGTCATAGCCAAATTGAGAGGGTGGCACTCATCTCTGTTTTTAGGTCACTGAGCTAGCACTGTCAGAAGATGTTTCAGTTGTCATGTGCCCAGCATAACTTCACACCACAGCACAGACCGTGCAGTGAAACACAGCACGCTGTTACGTCCCACTGAAGTGGTACCTATTATCTATTTGCATTTACATGTTTTCCAACTGCTAACTTGGCAGGAGTTGGAGCAAGTAATGGGAACTCATCCTGTCACATGGTAGTAGAACTCTAACCATCAGAGCATAGACCTTCTCTGGTGTCTATTAAGACACTCAGCCACTGTGCTTCAATGGAAAGATGGATTTGCTATTATTTCTTCCTCTGGAGAAGTTAAATAAACTTTTGAACCTGGTTATTGAAGGATGCCCTTCAGGATATGTTCACCTACAATTCCCAGAATGCTCTGCATCCATGTTGAGTGGGGGATTTGGGGAACTGAAACTCAGCAACTGAAGGATGTTCAAATGGAAAAAGACGCTTCTAAAGTGGATCTCATCTGTCACTAATGGTTACAAATCTGAATGGATGGCAACCAGATGACATATCATCATTTTGTTCTTTAACAAATGGAATATAATGCTAGCAAATTTAGAGGTCTTGTAATGGACATCCTTAAAGTAGAAAATAGAACAGTTGAAAGGTAATATTTTTCCCCCAAAGGCACGTATAACCTTTAAACGTTTGAAACATTTAGCCCACATTAGGCTTGGTTCCAAAGATGATGATGATTCATTCCACATGCCTAAGGGAACATTAGGCCTCCTTTCACTTCAAAAGCCATTTGTGATACAGCTCAGGAAATATTCTTTCAAGGGAAATGATGGAAATGTATGGGATATGTCAATGCTTATTGCTAGACTTAATGGTTGCACTTTGGATCCCATTCATCATAACTAATTTTGAAGAATCTCCTTTTGAGTAGAATAATAGAATTGGAACAAGCGATTTGTTCAATGCAAGAATCCAAATTAAACCCTCGCTGATAGCTTTATCTTTATTTAGCATCTTATTTTATCGGGCTTATATTCTGCTCCATTTGTAACAAACTTCTAGAGGTTATTCTGTAAAATAATGTTAAGAATATAGGCAGGAATAAAACACGTATCATTCAGTTCTATGCCAGGGACAATTAATCACCTCGATTCAAACAGAAGAATGTGTTCCAAGAGCAACACTTCATAGCACATTTGCCTCCAAGACCTGCTGAAAGAGCTAGGCTAGGGTCTAATTGCCTCCAGAAGTTGTGAATGCTCCAACACTGGGAGTTTTTAAGAAGATGTTGGATAACCATTTGTCTGAAGTGGTGTAGGGTTTCCTGCCTAGGCAGGGCGTGTTGGACTAGAAGACCTCCAAGGTCCCTTCCAACTCTGTTATTCTAATCCTCTCTCCATGGGTAAACATACAGGGAATGCTATTCTGGAATTGTTCTCTAAATTATCACAGTCATTTTAAATTCTCTATCTATTAACTCTAGATTATTAACTATATCATCTGTTTTAGTTTCATTTTATAGTTTTTAGTGGTGCTGCTTCGTCCCTTCACGACTGCCCATCAGAGGTAGCGGAAAGAATGGGTCCACCCCCGCCCTGGCTGTATTTAGGCAGGTTTTTGAGGCTGGCCGCATGCCCAGAAGGTGCTCGCACAAAGCATGTGCATGGAAGGTCGGGCGCAGGGTGCAGAACTCAGGCATGCGTGCAACCCAGGCACACACACGTGCAGTGAACTGGTAGCAACATAATGTGAAACCCACCGCTGCTGCCCATATAGTATCTGTTTCTTCCCCTCCTCCTATCCAGGCCAGATCATTACTTGCTTGCAGTGTTATAACCTATATTTCGATTGCTTTTTTTCTTCTTCTACGGCCAAAAAGGACTAAACTCCATGGATAGTGCTATTCCGGCATGATCTATGCATACAACACTTAAATGTTAGGCAGTGCTGCTACTTCTCTCCCTGTTGCAACCTCAAGACTGACTCTTTCCCAACTATTACCCATTGAATGTAGATACCAATAAAAGAGTCCCTGTAGCTCTGGACTGAACTGTGGACACCTTAATGCTCTCTGAGCGTGGCTGTTTGCTTGCAGGTATTTCATTAGCCAACTAAATAATATCATCAGTGTTCCTTATTTATATACAGTAGCTTGCTTTGCCAGTGTTGATGGGGGCGGACGATCCTTGATCATTCAGATAGAAGAGAATATTTGTAGCTCAAGTTTGAACTGTGGGTTCCTCAGAAATTACTTGATTAGGGTAATATTTTTGCTTGTTGGTTTGCTTGGGGTTAATCCCTGCTTATCTGGATGTTGGCTGCTAAAGAAGATGTGTCACGGTCTTTTTGTTTCCTTCTTAGCATTTTATGGTCTCTTTTGAATGATCTGTAAACGTGTTTCACCTCTATATGTCTATTGATGGCTGATATGTCTGAATGCCAAACTTCCAGGTTTTGGGCTTGATGCTCAGTTTCCCAGTTGAAACTATGGTTGAGTCTGTCTATGCTTTGTGAGTATATAGACCACATTGAATGTAGATGTTTGAAAACAAACTTCAGTACGAGGGTCACTTATTTACTTATATTCATCCACATGGACTGCACATGACTGTACAGACTTCCTTAGTGCGCTCCCTTTTGGAATATGTATGCAGACATCCAGACCCTGAATCCCTGAGAATTTTGATTGCATTACCTAGCTATGTCAACATTTATTTTCTTTGTCAAGAACAAATATGGCTGCAACAGTATACTTTTTAAAAACTCATTTTATTCATCCTATGCATACATTTCGTTTTTCTCCATAGGAAAGCACCTAACCAATGCAGCACAATGTGATCAATAAAAGAAAATCACTGAAACATTATTTATCCCTTTCTTTTACTGACCCAAAAGGAAAAGGAAAATAATTAAAAAATAAGAAAGCAACATAACAAAAGTGCTTGCAAATATTATTGAATTTCATAAAGATTAATGGGATTCTTAGAAAAGTATATGTATATATTACAAGAACTGCTTAATCATTCGGTGGTTTTCTTGTTGGAAAAAAAAGAAGTAATCCACCTAAAAATTAGTAACTATCGTAACCTCCTTATAAGTCATTCATTTTCTTTCCTTTTTTTTGCACCATTGATAGACATCATCATAATACTACTTAGTATAAAGGAATGTATAGGGTTTTTAAAATATATTTTTGTATAAATACTCAGTCACCTCATTACTGAAAAATAGCAGATGGAGTTAAGCACCATATTTCTGTCTAAATGCTTACAGTGCAAGTTTCCCTTTTCCCTACAGAACGTTTTAAAAAATGAGTGATATTGTAACAAAATCACTACTCCTTTATACTACACAGTATTTCCATAAAATGTATTCCGAAAGGTATTTTTGGCATTTTTCCTTAAAAAAATACACCTTCTAATATTTATGTATATTTAACATTTTGACCTGCCTAAATTTATTCAGTTCTGAAATCTATTAGCTGTGAATACTTGTAAGAAACATATTTTTTTTTCATTATTTGTTAAAGATATTCATATATTGCTTCTCATATAATAACTGCAAAGCGGATTAAAAATTAATTAAAAATTACCATTGATCGATAGAATCAAGGAACAGCTTATGCTCCACAGTGAAAGTGAGAACATTCAGGATAAATCATTGATGGCCAACATTACCTTACTGATCCACAGCAAGAATAAATGTATAAAAGATGAGTAGTTTGTGATCTGGTGTCAGCTGGAAGCAACCAGTTCCATTGATGTTCAGCTACTTTGTTGCATTCTACCTATAATACAAGAATCTCCCCAGACTGTTTGCCTTCTCTTGGGAACCAACAGATAAGGTTCCATGGAACTTGGAAGGGGTGTTTGACTCAAGGCTAGTTCTAAGTTTGACCCCTCCCTCCCTGCCTGGCTTAGAGTTTCCTACCATTTGGGCATATTTGTAAAGAAGATTATGTTACCTGTTCAGTCAAAATAATAATTTTGATCTAGCGGTTAGGTAAATGAGCTTGGAAGACCTAAGTACCTAAAGATATGGAACTCTTTGTGGAGAACCTTGTTTGTACTTTGTCTTCTCAGACTGGTCACAAGCTATTTGACCTGACAAACTAGTAAGAGCAAAAATGCATTCAAAATTTGAATATGCAATGCTATATTAATCAATTCTTTTGATATTAATACAATGTGTTGAATCAGATTTCGCTGACAACCCTTTTTATGTCAGAGAAGGAGTTCAACATAAATTATTGTGAAAGGACAGATATTTCAGGGAGATTTACAGAATTTTTCTAAATAGTATATATATACATGTATTATACATATATATAACTTTATTAAGTTTGCAACTTACTGATTTTAAGGTGTAACTTTTATTAGGGATTAGTTTGCCACAAGAGAAATGGCTTTGCTCCAGTAGTAGCTAACTATTAAGTTCTGAAATCTTACCATGCAATAATTAAAACTCAGCTAAAATTAATAAAGTAAGGTATGTGTGCTTATCGATCTTGCAGATAAAAAGTTGTTTTGAAAAAAACAAATAGGGAAATTAGATATAACATCTCTTCTTCATGTGGTATATTTGGCAGAAAAAAGAACCTTCTGTTATTACTGATTTCTCAATAACACAAATTAAATATTCTGATTTTTATGAATTATTTTTCGAGCAAATGTAATGTTTTTACACACAAAAATGATTCTGCTCTGCATTGCTCTGGAGTAGAAATGCTTTAAATATAGCAATTGTGATCTGTTCCAGATGTACTTGTTTTTAAAAAAAATAATGCAGTATGTATCGCAGATACACCTAATTCCTGATAGGAATATATGCTGTGATATCGCATCTATATAGCAATTCCAAAATTTCATCAATGTGGATATGGATTAGTGTACATTATTTTTTCCTTGTTATTAATGCTTCTGCAATTTGTATGAACAATCAATTTTTAATTGCAGAAGGATTGTATAAGACTGATTGTATAGCACTAATTAAGGCAAAATATTTTTGTGTTCCATTATGTTTGCTTGAAAAATAAGTATATTCTTCCTCAGCAGAAACTCAATTCTTGGAGCTGTGGTTCAAATATGTTCAGATCCCATATATTGAAACCTCTTTTTAAAACCATGTTTAAAAACACGGTTTCCTGCTAATATGAAATTTTAGGCAAAAAATTCAAATGTCCAATTTTTAGAGAATTTTTTTCTTCAGTATTCATTTAATTTTCATATTTTAACTTGAGATTTTGAAGACCACTGATCTAGACTGATAGTAACTGTTCCTTGTGGCTATATGTTGCCAGTATGATAGCACACACAAATCCTATCACTGAAAATAATTTCTCTGAAGAAGGAACCATTCATAAATTTCTGAATAATATTAGGCCTTCATCCAATGTAGGCAAAAGCGTTGTCTGCCTTAAACCAATATTTGAACCAATTCTTATTTTACACAAATTTAATTACTCATTCCCTGCAAGACATGGCAAAGAATTAGCTTTTAAAGCCTACAGGTTATTAATAAATATTAGCATATTAGCACCAAACCAGTGACTTTTATAGGATTAGTCAATGGAAATTACATGCCATTAAAAATATGTAAGATATAGTTATTGATAAAGGGAAAATACTATATGCGTGTTCACCAAATCTCTGCAAAGTACTGATTGCTATATAAATTTAATAACAATAATTATTTTCCTCATAAGGAATAGTTGGTTTTAAAATGCCAAAAATACCTTAATGAAAACCAGTTAGCACCTTACAAATATCAGTGCAGCCTGTAACAAGAAGAGAAATTACTGAATGAAGGTAAACAACTGAATACAGTGACAATAAACACATCACTTTTGTCAAAATGCTACATATGATGTAGAATATGTAAAAATGCAGTGGTGTGACTGCAAGGTTTAATTTTTTTTTAAAAAAAGAACACAGGATAAGCAGCTTTAATATAAAATTTTACATACAAAAATATTAAATCAAAATAAATAATTCCGGACATAAATATAATACATTAGAACTTCAAGAATATACTGTACACACATACATGTATGCACACATACACACAGATACAATCATACTTTTTTTAAAAAAAAGGCACATTACATATATTTGTCTTTCTCTCTCACATACACATATACACGCACATACAAACATAGAAATTAAAAAAAATGGAAGGCAGAGGTATTGCTTAATTGTCCTTCATCCATCTTGCTTAAGCTCCCGGCATTAAGAAATCCTGGAAATTAAAAACAAGATAAAGAGATCTCATTTCTACTTTCTAGACAACAGAAGTGTGTGTGTGTATCTGATCTTTTATGAGGACAGCCTGATATGCACAGAAGCACCATAATTTTACTCTGTACAGTTTAACAACCTTTTTTTTTTTTACATTAGTGCAACAGCTTCCAGCACAAGGACCTTATATCACTAAATTATCTTTATGTCATTCGACTTAGGCTTTATATGCAGATAATTGAATTATGCATAGATTCAACCCACGCAGACTCAGCAATTCCTCAATGTTTTTGGAACCACCAAGTTTGTGAGAATCACTTCCCAAAGGGTCAAGTGTCCTAGCCATGGCTGACATCCAAAATGTCAGCTTGAAAAGACAGCTGGTAGACTTTGCTTAAAGCAAACAAAGAATCAAACAAACCACTATTTTCGTATGGAGCTGATTAGCTGCCTTGAGTGCTCATCTTAAAAGGAAGGGAATGAATGAATGAATGAATGAATGAATGAATGAATGAATGAATGAATGAATGAATGGATGGATGGATGGATGGATGAATGGCAGGCAATTCAGAAATACCAACCAGGGATAGGTTTAAATGGATGTGATTACTCAGAAATTGTTTTTTTTTAAAATCAAATGTTATAGTAGTAAGCAATATTGTTGTGATGACATCTGAATATTCAAGAAAAACAAAACAATAAAAGTTGAAACTTAATCAATTGACAACTGAGTGTCAAATGAATGTCTCCGACATTGCTATTCCTTCAATGGTGGGTTTCTACCGGTTCACCCCAGATCGGGCGAACTGGTAGTGGCGGCAACAGGAGGCTCCGCCCACCTGCCCGGATGACATCACCGACGATCTGCGCATGCGCAGATCCGGGTTCCAAAATGGTAGCGAAGGTAAATGGAACCCACTACTTATTCCTTACACTGTTTGATGGAGTTCCACATTCTGAAGACAACCAGCATGAAACTGGGCATCTGATGATAGCAATATTGTGCTACTACAAAGCAAACCTTACTTCTTTTATAAGTGAAGGAGTAGAGTTTGTCTCACAAGACTGCTTTTGTCATTTTGAGACAAGGAGTGGTGGATATAGTCCCTGAGAAAGTTTCTACAAAATGTGAGTGAAACAGGGGCCTCTTCTGAACATCTTGACCAAAGTCCAGATGGCTTGTCATAATCAGCAAGCCTATGAAATGTTTCCCAAAGGAGCTTTGGAACATATGAGGGCACAAAGCTCCTTTCTGCACATCCTTAAAACAGTCGTGGTATGAGGTAGTCAGTAAACGAGGTCTACCTGTACCCTCTTCTTCTGAACAAATCACACTTAGGTGTGGGTGGAAAACTTAGGAAAAAGGTGGAAGTGACGACTTTAGAGCTAAATCCAAGTATGGTTTTGTGCCAGAAGTGATGTCATTATACTCAAATGCATCAGTGTTCAGTATTTGATGACTCCATGTACCATAATTCTGAGACAGAGAGATTGCAAAGCAAAGCTTGCCTGGTGGAATTAAAGTTCAGCCAAATGAACTTCACTGCAAATAAATACAGACCTAGTTGATTAAATAAATATCACGGACCAGATACACAATTAAGTCCATAAACATTTAAATATGTGCAAATATAACACAAAAATATGCAGAAATTGCAACTTACCATTGCTATAACACTTGAACATCAAGGCCAGTTCCAGACGATGGAGTACATTTTCCACAGTAACCACCACATTTTCCTATTACTTTGGTACCATCCTATATAGATAAAATGAGGAGGGAGGGAAATACACCAGAGAGGAGTAAATGCAATTCTTTATATCCCAAATCTATTTGAGTAACTTATAGAAGGAAAATGTATTAACAACCCTAACCCCAATTACATTAGTCAAAGGGAACATATTTCTGAATGAAAATGCAGAGGGTTATAAAAGGAAATATATTTAGGTTTAAAAGGAATATACAAGGAAATGAAGGAATTGGTAATAAAATTAAAATGTATCATAAAACAAAGAGGTCAACCACCCCAACTATGTAAAACCTTATGATTTTAAAATGAAATTATACACATATAACGTTCAGTATTTTTTCTGTTTTCTTTAATATATGTGGGTATATGCATAATTTTGTATTTATTTATTTATTTATTTATTCTGTCATGATTATGTAGTGTATATTGGGACTGGTGACCCTTTGAGAGCTGTATGCAACAAAATTTCATTTTAATGTATGCCGATTAGCGTACATTCAAAGTGACAATAAAGTGTATTCTAAGTCTATTTCTGCTTCAAACGCCTTTTGATTTTAAAACAACAACAACAGAATTTGCCTCAGAAAGACAGGAAAAAAACAAAAATAAAAGGTGAAACAAACAACACACGAGACTTTCCAGTCCTACATGTTGTTAAATTGTAGTCTGCAAAACTTCTGTGTTTGCTACTCTTGATCTCTGATACCGATCCCACTTTCTTGTTCACTTGTTCTCCTGACACTGAAACTTCAAGAGCTGCGCCTGACAGCGGAAGCAGGGGAAAGTAGCCAATATTGATTGTCTTGAGTCTCTGTTTTCAGTTGGTCATTTGGGACTCCCTCTAGGAGTTCCTGCTGAACATTGATTTTTTCCCCCTCCCCAGCTGCTTCAGAATAACTAAGTGAAAATTCCCCTTTGCACTGTCCCTTTTGAGACAAACATGATTCCTTTCATTTTCCACAGGTCTTGGGATCCCTTTATGCGCAAGTGGCCCAAGTATGCCCCCCCCCTCCCCTCCACATTCTTCCGCTGGAATTGTCTTGCTTATTGCAGCAAATTGTTGATCGCGGCAAGATTGACATTTGTGTAGATTCTCAAACTGCGGGTTTGCAGCTCTGGGAAAGGAGGTGTGGGGGGGAGACAGGACCTCAAACTGCGGGTTTGCAGCTCTGGGAAAGGGGGGGGGGACCGTAATGAGGAAACCTGAAAGGGATTGCACTTTTTCCGGTTCTGCCTGAATGCTTTTGCTGACTTGCTGGACTGGGCTATGTGTAGAATATAGACTATTTGGTCTAGTGGTGAAGGCACCAGGCTAGAAATCAGTAGAGCGTGAGTTCTAGTCCCTCTTTAGGCCTGAAAGCCCACTGGGGTGACTTTGGGCCCAGTCCTTCTCACTTAGCCCAGCTCACCTCCCAAGGTTGTTGTTTTGGGAGAAATAGGGACAGGAAGGTGTATTAGGTGAATTAACTGCCTTGACTTGTTTATGCTTATTTATTCTTATTGTATGTTATATTCAGAAAATTACTATACTATTATTAGTATAGTATAAATAAGCCAGACATAATTGAGCAGCCTATAGCGCATTATATCTCTGGATTCCTGGAGGATGAGGGTACTTAGGCATTACAGACCCTGGGAAAGAATTTGTCTTTTTTTTTCTCCTTTCCTTGAGTTTAATAGCATTGTTAGAACAAGCACTGAACTGCCTACTGTGGAGGACTCAGACAATTAATTAAAGAAGTGTGTGTGTGCAATCACGAAGCTCAGTCTTTTTTCTTTCACGGTTAAGCAGATCCACTAATTAATTGCAATAATACAGATCAAGTTGAATTTACTCCAATCTATGGTTTTAAACCCACCAATTACATACCATGCTTTTCAATTCTTGGGCTTTAGTTTTGACTTCAAGGGGCTACCCTTTCATATACGGTATATACACATACACATCCTTTTTGCTATTTACAAGAAGGAGCGACAAGTTAGCAAAGGCCACACTTTGATTCAAAGTAAGTTTCACTTACAGGAGATCTTGTGATTTCAGAAACGGCGTAATTTCCTTGTGAAAGCCACTTTGAGGTCTGCATTACTGACAGGCCAGTTCCAGAGAGGTTGATGCTAAAGCGACCCTTTAAAACAAAAAACACAAGAAAAGACGTATATGAGATCGTACTGGCTTACTGAAATGATTACTAAATACCCCCAAATGCATGCTCCTTTAAAAACAAAGACAAAGGAAAGAAAAAAAAGAAAGAAAATCTATTGGTGAACAATGTCGTTTTCTAGTGCTTTGGGTCCCCTGTGTAACAACAGACCACAGAGTCATTATTCTAACAAGATCTCCCTGGCGCTGTTTTCAATTGTTCCAAGCCCTTGCAGCGATTAGCACATACTGTACAAATCACAGCAGGAATGAGATTAAGCATTTATTCTCATTTGCAGCAGTTTGAGAACAAGGCTGCCTTGCTCTGGCCTGCCAGTTGAGGGCATTCTTGTCCTTCAAGTGATCTTTGTTGCTTTTTAACTCTTCTGAGGGAGGGAGGGAGAGAAAGAAAGAGAGAGAGAAAGAGAGAGAGAGAGAGAGAAAGAGAGAAAGAGGGAGGGAGAGAGAAAGAATAGCAGTTTCCTACATTCTTTCCCTTCAAGTGATCTTTGTTGCTTTTTAACTCTTCTGAGGGAGAGAGGGAGAGAGAGAAAGAAAGAGAGAGAGAGAGAGAGAGGGAGGGAGAGAGAGAGAGAGAGAGAGAGACTGATCCAAAGTCACCCAGCTGGTTTTCATGCCTAAAGTGGGACTAGAACTCCCCATCTCCTGGTGATTGGCTCAAAGTCACTCAGTTGGCTTTCATGGCTAAGGCAGAACTAGAACTCACTATCTCCTGGTAATTGGCCAAAGTCGCCCAGCTGACTTTCATGCCTAAGGTGGGACTAGAACTCATGTTTCCTGGTAATTGATCCCAAAGTCACTCGGCTGGCTTTCATGCCTAAGGTGGGACTAGAACTCACTGTCTCCTGGTAATTGGCCCAAAGTTACCCAGCCGACTTTCATGCCTAAAGTGGGACTAGAACTCACTGTCTCCTGGTAATTGGCCCAAAGTCACCCAGCTGGATATCATGGCTAAGGTAGGACTAGAACTCACTGTCTCCTGGTGATGCTCACAAAGACACATTCTATACCACGTGAAGCTTCTGAATACCCTTCAAGGGTAGCCCTATGTAGAGTGCATTGCAGTAGTCAGAACCGGAGGGTGGAGTGGGGCATGAGTCAGTTGCTTAAGCCTCTGGATTTTCATTCTGCGACCACGGGGATATTGCAACAGTCGTAAGTGTGAAAAACGGTCCTAAGTCACTTTTTTTCAGTGCCGTTGCAACTTTGAACGGCCACTAAACGAAATGGTTGTAAGTCAAGGACTACCTGTGTGCTGGGGAAATACACAGCCCACCAATCACTCAGGATTGTCTTTAGCGCTCCCAAAATAACTTTCTTTTCCATTTCAGTTCTTCCTTCCTCCGTTCACCTCAAGACAAAGGGACGCACGGCTGCCTAGCCAAATTTAAAATGGCGTTTACCCAAAAGGAAGGCTTAGCCAGCCAGGTGTAAAAGGCAGGATTTATCCAAACAATATTACCTGTGAATATATGACTGATTAAGTCTCCGTCTCTCTTGGCTGTTGAAATGAATCACCGACCGGAGTTTCACACTTCAATAACTCTTTGGTGTGAAGTCGAAGGAAATAAAAAAAGCAAAGGGGGGAAAAAAACACACACACACACTTCAAAACAGACTCCTTTTGCCTCAAAGAATGATTTATCAGGGTGGTTTGGCTCAAAGAATGATTTATCAGGGTGAGGAGAAAGTTTGACTGTACGGGTAGTCCTCGACTTACGACCGCAACGGAGCCTAAAGTATCCGTTGCTAAGCGAGGCAGTTGTCAGGTGAGTTTCTCTCCCCCTTTTTGGCGACCTTTCTCGCCCCATTTGTTAAGCGAATCACGGCCGCCGTTTCGTTGGTAGCATGGGCGTTAAGTGAATCCGGCTTCCCCGTTGACTTTGCTTGTCAGAAGGTCGCTAAAAAGGGACCTTGAAGTGACCCCAGGACATTTCAACCAACATAAATACGAGTCAGCCAAGCGTCGGAATTTTGATCATGTGACCAGCGGTGGGTTTCACATTATGTTACTACCTGCCTTCCACGCATGCCAGATATGCGTTTTGCTTGCATGTGCGCCTTTCACACATGCGCCCGGGCTCAAAAACATGCCTAAATAGGATGGCATAGAGCCGAGGTGGGTGGACAGGCCCACCCACGATTTCCGCTACCATGTCAGCTCTGGAAGCCATGTTACCACCTGAAGCTTCCCTGCTGCCACATGTTTTACTTTTTTTACTTTTGATATTCAATTCGCATGGGAAAGTAAAGGGAGTGGATTGTAGTTAGAGATAGTAGCAGTTTCTCCAGCCGGTCAAGGTCAGGATGTTGATTCCTGTGCAGGAGGAGGGTTTCAGAGACGGGTCGAGCTGGAACGGAGGGTGATTGGTTGAGGGGACTGACGGATGGACGAAGGGGTTGGATTTGGGATTTTGATTTACCTGAGGGAAAACTCGGAGCTCTCAGATTCAGGTTTTCTCAGATGTGCCAGTTTCTCTTCTCTAATAAAACGGAACTTTGAAGCAGGATCGTTTTGGAGTCCTTTTGTTCGGAGGAGCGTTTCTGGAACCCTGACATACCAGTTCGGGCGAACTGGTCCGAACCGACTGTATACCCCCTCTGCACAGGAATGCTGCAACGGTCATAAGTGTGAGAAACGGTCACGAGTCACTTTTTTTCAGTGCCGTTGTAACTTTGAACAGTCGCCAAACAAACGGTTGTAAGTCGAAGAGGAGTAGCTGAGGTCCTATCAGTTGTGAGCATTGGGATGCTCATAGTTGCAAAAAGAAACTAGCCATGATATTTTCACCATAATGATGTCTATGATGATGTTCTATTATACGTGCTGATACTTATCCTGCCCTTCAGAGGCTAACAATGCTGTTATTTATTATTTATTAAGCAACTGCCGTTTAATAAATTGAGACAAACTGATTTAAATACGGATTTGGAGTTTTAAAAGGCTCAATCACAAAAACGATGCGGAAACAGACGTTATGGATCAGCAGATGAATTTTAAAATGCCAGAATAATGCCAGAATATAAGAGGGACATCGAAAAAGATGCCAAAACAGATTTACCAACGATGTCAGCTGACGTCTTAATAATTAAAGGAGACTTACAAATAATAAATCAGAAGCCTTCTTATCTAGAATTCACACAAGGAATGTGTAAAAATGAAGGAAACTTTTTTTTTTCCTGACGGGAGACAAAAAGGAATGGCTGAAATTGTTTTTGAGATGAGACAAAGAGAAAATGAGAAGAAATTCAAGTTGTGGGACATGACTTGAGGGGATTAAAGATCAAGCTATTTAAAAATAAACAGAAGGTTTACAAAGTGAATATGTTTGATCAGCGTTTAAACGTGTATGTTCTGGCTTTTAGTCGCTGTTTTGTGGGATTTCCTTTTGACCAGGATTGAATGACGAGATTTTAAAGATCAGTTTATAAATTGAATAGATAGATAGATAGATAGATAGATAGATAGATAGATAGATAGATAGATAGATAGATAGATAGATAGATGGATGGA
>JANHFK010003082.1:14699-26905 GCA_036250565.1 Sibynophis collaris | reverse complement strand
GATAAAAATAAACAATTTACAAATTAAAAATAAATTAAATAATTAAGTCTGTTCTAAAACAGCTAAAACTACTAAAATACCCTATTAAAACCCTGTTCCAGCTAAACAGATTACATTTATACAAAAATATTACACATGATGTGAGATTCTAATTGAATCAGAATATCTGGGGGTTTTTTTTAGATTTTTCATTGCATATTTATATGAAATTTCTTTCTCTTTTTCTTGTAATTTACAATTCTTTTCCCTTTAGGATCAACTACCTAGGTCCCATATAAGCAAAATGGACAGTTTTTGGCCTAGGCTTTTTGAAAATCTAAATCAACTTACTCCTTAAATGGTTTTGGTTTATGATACTTAAAATAGCAACCATTAAGTTGGACTTATGCAGTGCTAGAAAGATGCATTGATGTTGCCAAAGTTCATAGCTAATTGGCTCAAGGAAACACGAACTTGTCCAACTTGAAATGATCAGGGCTGCAGTCCAATGACGATTGCTGCATTTTCCTCAAAAGTTCTTCTCTGGTTCCTAATTCAAACAAGCACTTCTGTAACTCCCTCGATCTGTAAGAATAGTCTGGAAAATATAGCTTGAAAATTGTGGCTTTCAACCTTTCTAATTTCCCAGATAGCATGGGACATATCATTAAAAATGCTGAGTGTTTAGTATAAAATTAAAATAAAATTACTTTAAAATTACCTGGTATTTAATACCCTATTAATTTTACACTTTTTAACACAATAATAGCCCAATTATTTAGAAATGAATGAAGTATAACTTATATTTAATTAAGAACTGGATATGAGTTGGGAATGGATTGGTGGGAGTAACATAAATGACAAGAAAGTGAAATTACCTTGTGTTGGATGAGGCAAATATTGCTGAAAATCTGAGGCAGCCACAACAAAGTTATCTAATGCCTAATGTAAATAGAGTGAGGAATGATGATGTAACTTCCCCTATTTAACATCTTCTAGCTATGCAAATATCTAATAAAGTGTTGTACAGTTCCTTAGATATCTCTAAGTATATAATAACACTGGATTCCACTGTACACTATAAAAAACAACCTTCTCAGCCTGACTTCCTCCTATAATGGGAAAAGCAACCCTGGATTATATTTTAGTGTTTTAACTATTTTCCTTACCCCTCCCCTCCCACCAGCAATTAATATGGGCAATGATGCTACAATATATTTCCGTTTTGTAAAATCCTTCATCTGAAACACTACTTTCACCTTGTGGACCTGTCAACTCCACATCCTTGCCCTCAGGCCTTTCAGGTAACTGTGGAAAACACCGACCAAAATGAGGTCAGAGGGCTTCCTTGAAGGGATAAAATATAATCTGACCAGCTGCTGAAATAACATTTGCTTTGTGATTTAATATTGCAGAACTTCAACCAGAAATGTACTATGAATTATACATAGCCTTAATTTGTCTGCATCTTGAGAAGTCTATAATACTGGAAAAGTGGAAAGGAAAGTGCCAGCAGCAAAATGGATGCCCTCAATTACACCAATGATAGGTGTTCTTCTAAAAGAGCTGAAGCACCACAATGAAGACAGATACCCAAGATAAGGTTTAGCTATGTTGTCTCTAAGAGTTGACACTGATTATTCATATAATCAACCCGTCAGTCCATTTCAGTTGTCTTCTTTATAAGAGAGCTTATACTATTTTTATTTAACCATGCTTGCTTCACTGACAATTTTATCAGGTTACATTTTCTCTTCCTAGATCTGTCAAATGTCACTGACTTTCCTTATGAACCTTGGCTAAATGGAGAATAAGGCATGGTATGTAAATCTCTTTCCATTTCAGTCGGCAATGTAGAAGTCATAAATTACTGCTATTGCTGCTTGCTTATAAGCCATTATTTCCCAGTCTCAATACTCCTTCACATTATATGGAGGAAGTAATTATTGACTGTATTTGTGAGGCACTCATTTCACGAGGTTTTTGTATTTTGTTTTGCTTCTTGAAAGCAGTAACTTTAGAAAAGAGCAAGAACGCCTGTGTTTGTAATGGTGGGAAATCATATGTCCTTCAAATCACAAATACAAGAAGTCAGGAGTCTTTGGTCCCTGGGACCCAATGGACACATTCAGAATTTTTTCCCCTACCGATGGAAACAAGATGGCACCAATACTCAACAATGAATCTTTCCTGCAATGTCTTAAAGTTTATGCATTAGACAGTCTTAGAAGTTGTATTTATAACTAAGGTCAAAGGAGACCTTAGTCATAAGGTCTCCTTATGACTAAGATGCTAACTTGATGGCGAAGATCTCACGGGTGCATAACATGGTATTAAATTGAAACTCCAATTCAAGCAGAAAGCAGTAATAGGTTACTTGCAGGAGTAAAATACTTTTAATGCATTATAGCTGTTTTACACTCCTTATAATTGGCTGCCTACTCATTTCTTTTTATTTTTTTCCCCCATTTCTCATAAAACATACATAAATAGATATATACTGTATGTTTTAACCAATATTATCCATATAAAATCTCTTTTATCTTTTATATTAGTTCATAAACATTAAAATAATTAAAATATTTTTGGTGCTGCTCTTTCACCATTCCATATCTAGTTTCAATTTAATACCATTTTATGCACCCATGAGATCTTCGCCATCAAGTTAGTATCTTTGTTTCACAACATTCCTACCTCCCCTTCTCTCCTCTTTCTCTTTCACCCAACTTTCTTTCTCCTTCTCTCCTTTTCCTTCTCTACTTCCCCTTCCTTTCCCCATCTCCTCCTCTCTCCTCCCCTTTCTAACCTTCTCTCCTATCTTTTTTCTCCCCTCCTTCCTTTCCTCTCCTTCTCTCTTTCTTCTTTCTTTCTCTCTCCCTTCATTCTTTTCTTCTTCTCTTCCCCTCTACATCTCTCTTTATCCTCTCTCCTCTGTTGTATATATTATCAATTTTATCTATTTCCCAAATGGTGTTCGGGCAGCCCCAATTTTCTGTTTGCTTTTATTCTTTCCATCGCTCTTCTATTTTATTAGTCATACATCTATCATTCCTTCATTACGTACATTTATATACTAACATTCAGGTCTACATTTTTACACAAACATAAACGCACAATACATATTTTCTGAATAAAGCATTAATCAGGCTTATTCTTATACCACTTATTACATTATTCTTCAAATACCATTTACTTATTTCAATTCTTTTGCTTCTGACAGACACAATTCTGACAACAGTTCTGACAAGGATGTTAATGTGTCTGTAGGCTAATCCATACAATGAATGGTTGCAGAACCAAATGAAGAAAAGATTAGGGGTGACATGATAGCAGTCTTCCAATACTTGAAGGGATCTCACAAAGAAGAGGAAGTCAACTTATTTTCCAAAGCACCTGAGGACAAGTCAAGAAGTAATGAGTGGATGATCATTAAGGAGAGATCCAATTTATAACTAAGAAGTAATTCCCTGATAGTAAGGAATTAATCAGTGGAGTGGTTTGACTCCAGAAGTTGTGGGTGCTCCATCACTGGAGGTTTGAAGAAGAGAGTGGACATCCATTTGTCTGGAATAGTATAATACCTCCTGCTTGAACAGATGGTTGGACTAGAAGACATCCAATGACTCTTCCAACACTGTTCAGACCTTTAAAAACTTTTGTTACTAGTGTTGGTAGCCTAACCTCATACTGGACTTTAGCTTTTCTCACACTAAACTTGCACTTATTGTAAAGTGTTTTGTATTCTTTTTTGGATATAGTCCCCTGTTTTTCTTGTACGTGTCATGACCCTGTCAGAGTCTAAATCTGTAGGGGAAGATGAGCTGGAACAAGAGCCAACATAGATTGAGAGGGTGACTCCATCAGCTTTGGAGGAAACTCCAAAGACAGATCTCAGGTGAAGAGCAAATACCATCCCCTCCTGATCCTAGAGCATGGAGAGAAGAGAGAAGGTGAGATCAATGCAGACTGAGCGGCTATGAGGGAGGAGAGTGCCCCTCCCTCATCACAAGACACACCTGGGGACTGAGATGTAAGGATGTGCCGGTGGGAAGGGCATTTGTCAGGAACATGCATTGTATCTGTGGAGCCTTGTGTGCATTTGCCAACGCCTGGAGATTAATGTGATCTGTCTTGGGGGCTTGCCCAGTTTTCCTGGCTTACTGGACTGCTGGCCCTGTTAACTGTTTGGCTTACATTGCTTACTGGACTACTCACAGCCAGAGGTTGCTGAAGGTGTGTGTGAGAGCTTTGCTCCAGGACTTGTAAACGTGGGGATGTTTGGGGACAAAGTTGGGGCAATAAAGGGGAATTAGACCTGTTCTCTGGCTGTATTCCTTTCGTGCCATGCCCCAGGTCATCACACATGTTTTTTCCTGTGAACAGGGCAACCTGGTCTACCCAAATATGAGACGGAGCATACTGCTTCCACTAAATAACTTGAAATAGATTAACTAGTCTCCCTTTATTTATATGTTGGGAAATATAAATTCAACACTTTTTCTTGTACATTTCTTTTTTTTAAATCAATGTATTAAGTTGATTAAAGCTGATTGTGAATTCAGTTTAGTTTACTTAGATGTTTTCTATTCTTCCTTCTTGTATAAATTGTTTCTTAGAAATTTTCTCCTTTAGGATATCAAGCCATTGATATCAAGCCATTAGACTTTCTGAAGTCTAATATTGAAGTCTGAGTGTTTTCACTTTCTCTTCTTCATGCTATCTGAAATTCTAGGATAACATTGTGGTTGTTCTCAGGCTTCCAGTTACTTTTACTTTTTCAATCATTTCCTCCAGTTGGTCAGGATTAGGACCGCAATCATCTGATTATATTAACACCAATGTGATGGCATGTAACTGATTTTCTATGTAATCCACATTCACAAATCCTGTCATCCTCTGTGATACAGCATTCAGTATTACTGTTCTTTGCAACCCTGATCAGAAACATTTTAATAAAATGTTGTTTGCTACCTACAATAGCAGTGCTGTTTTGTTTTTTAATAAACCAGTTATCTGTCTTTTGTTATGGTCAGTAACCAGTAACCAGAATTAAACTTAAGTAAGGAAGAAAAATGAAAACATGCAAAATAAGATAAAAATCAACAATAACTAACAAATTAATGATTGGTTATAGCTGATTTTACAAGCAATAAAACAAAATTTGTCCACATTTAAACAAATTGCATCATATTGATTGGCTAACAGCAGCTGGAGACAAAATAAATCCAGATGATTCATAATATAAGGGAGAGATAAATATTTAACCATATGAAAATATTGCAGGAGCCAAATGGAGGTAATTTATAATTCAACCAATTTGGGGTGATTATTATGGGATTTTAAAACTAATATACCTGGAAGGCATGATTACATCATATCTAGTAAATTCAAAATGCAGATGGGTTAGGGCTCAATATGAGCCCTAATGAGGTTCAATGATTAGTGCAGTGGTTAGAGTGCAGTACTGCAGGTTACTTCTTCTGACTGCCAGCTGACTGCAATTTGGCAGTTCAAATCTCACCAGCTCAAGGTTGACTCAGCCTTCCATCCTTCCGAGGTGAGTAAAATGAGGAGCCAATTGTTGGGGGAAATATGTAAACCACTTAGAGAGGGTTGTTAAGCACTGTAAAATGGTATATAAACCTAAGTGCTATTGCTATTGCTAATATTATCACTGCTATTAAAAACAATAAAAAAGTTAAGTCTAATTTATTTCAGCTGAAGAAGTTAGTAAACCTAAACTGTAATGATGCTTCTAAATTTTGTTTTGTTTTCAGACACAATATTATGGCAATTCAAGATTTTAGGAAGAATAAACACAGTAATTCTCTGGAAATTTATAATATACTAATGACTAAATTGTAATCTTCATAAAAACATTATTACTGATCATTAGTTTCTACCCTGCCCTAATGCTGGTGACGTACATTTGATTTACATCATCGGCATATTCTCTGATTTCACACATTACTGATTGTACTCTGAATTCACACAACATATTAAACCATAAAGTAGTCAGTTGTTTTAGTTTATCTGTTATGCAAATTTATTTATTTTATTAATTTATTATGAAATTTATTTGCCACTCATTTCATGTCAAATGACTCTGGGCAGCTTACAACAAATACAGACTCTTCTTGTATTATGAAATGGAAACATTTGCTTTGACAGTTATGTAATGTCATGATAGATACCAACTAATGACCCCATAAGAGTGTCAACATTCCAACTGAGGAACCCAACCAAAAGCAAGCATGGCATAGACAATCCAATCTCTTAATGCAAAACTTTAATGAGTACAACATATTGGCAATGATGAAGGGAAAACCAAATCTATTTCCCATGTAAACCCATATAGTTCAACTTCTCCCTCCCCCGTATTAGGCTAGGTTATGTTGTCGAATGGAGACTTCTAGTATTGTTGTGAGAAAGTATTTTTCGGCTCTGGTAAACACCTGATGAAACGTCTTTGTTTCATAATAGTTGCAACAGCAAAAACACCGTTTGAAGCTTGACAGGCAGCCTTCCCCTTAAAATGCAGGAGACGCCTGGTAAACAATAGTTACATTATTAATATTATGTACATTTTGCTCCCTCCCCTGGATGGGTCCTGGCTTCTAAGGATACTTTGCATGGAATCTATCTTAATATTTTGGGCTTTGATCCAATGTGACTCAGAAACTAGGTAACCTTTCCAGTGCACCAAGTATTGCAGTTTCCCTTTGTAGAACCTAGAGTCCAGAATTCATTTGACTTTGTAATACTTTTCCCTTTCCCCACTGTGATTGGGCCGGGGTCATCCTTTATGATTGGCTTTAAGTTCAAGCCCTGGGCTGGTTTTAACAAACTGCAATGAACTACTGGGTGTACTTTTCCAAGTATCTTGGGCACGTTTAACTCCAACCTGCCTAGATTAATCACTTTCACAATGGGGAAGGTCCCACATACTTGGGACCCAATTCCTGCTGGGTAGCCTCAGCTTTAAGTATTTTATGGACAGATATATCTTGTCCCCTCAAATTTCCATTGAGGAGTTTGCTTTTTGTCTGCTTGTTTTTTCTAACTCTCCGTTGCTTTAGCTAGGGTCTTCTTTACATTCCCCATGCTTTCTGGAGGGAATATACCCACTCAGTTAGAAACAGATGAGTGACACTCTTTTGGGTATTCTAGCATGGCCCACAAACTCCACCCCCATAGCTATTTTAAACAGGGCGAGTCCAGTGCTGCACTGAATTGTTGTATGCAACCTGTTGTATTCTGAAACCTTATTATTAAATATTAACCACTCTTATTATTTTAGCCAAATAATAATGCAAAACTGCTCAGAATGCACTTTACATTCCATACATGTTTGCAAAATTTAACTACCTTTGAAGCAGGGGTGAAATCCTACCTGTTCTGACCAGTTCGGTAGAACTGGTGGTGATAATCACCAATGGTTCGCTAAACGGGTGGCAATCATTCCTGATGGCCCCACCCACTCCCGGTTGGCCGCTTGCCCGGTCGGCCAGTTGCACCTTCTGGCTCATTCGCAAGAATGAAGGGTGACATGAATGAATCAACTGAGATGAAAAAGTATACAGTATATTCAGGAATCCAAGAATGGGTGACAATTGTAATTATTTGATGAAAATCTACTTCAAAAATCTATATCATGGGGGGAAATGAATGTTCCAAAAGCATGGTTGACTGAATTGTTTACAAGAAATAATTGAAATAATTATGGAATTATAAAAGTGAGATAAGAGTTTCTGAATATAAGACCAATTACTTGATAGTATCAGGAGGGCAACTTGGAAAAAAGAGGTCCTGGAAGAAAAGAAAAGAAGTAGTAGACACAAGAAAAATGTTTTTACTAAAGGTGAGAAAACAGATGAAGACATTTAAGTCATATAAAACAATACCACAAGAGAAAGAGGAATATGTACAGGAAGAATATGTACTCAAAACAAAATGAATACATATTATAAGTTTTAAGAGACTGGATTTTTAACATATTTCTGTGACAAGTGACAACATATTTTGTATAGCTACTGGTTGCATTCACACAGAATTATTGGAAGTTGGGTGGCATACAAATTTAATAAATAATAATGCTAAATCAGGATATCCTAATCTAGTTTTATTTAATAAATCATAGAATTTGGTTCACTTAAAATCCCAAAACAAAAAATGTGTACATTAGTGTAATATGTGAAAGAAGCTACTAGAGCAAATATCAAACACAAAAAAATATATAAAGCTGCAGCCCTATGAAGACTTATATAGAAATAGGTCCTACTGAATTCCATTCTGATTTCCTTATTCACTTAAACTATTGTCATATTGTTATAAAAATATTGAAATATTAGTTTTTCAAATAGTAGGTTTTTAATTTGAATTTGCCATCAGAGTAATGAGAACAAGAAGTCCCAAGGGGGTAGAAGAAGATGAAGAAATCAAACTAAATCTAATGTAGAACAAAGTTATTAATTATATTTCACTATATTTTTCTATAGTTGCAAATTATCTTTGCTTCCATTACATTTACTGTATATGCCACTTCAAACATTTCCTCCTTCAAATCATGTACCTCTCTATCAATTCCAGCTATCTATCATTTTTTCAGTTTTATTCTTCTCAAGTTATTCGCTCGTTATATATTTGTTTAAGGATTGGATTATTATTTATTATCTACAGTATATATGAATAAATTCTTAAATAATTGGTAACTACTCTTTGCATTCAATGCATATTCATTTTGCTACATATTCTTGATCTTACCTTTTCTTTTTTGACTACATACATCTTAGCTAATCTAGTGTCACTGTTTTCCACTTGCTTTTTACCTTTCTCCTGACATATTGAAATCTTAGTTCCATATAGCAAGGTAAATTTAGCTTTTTATTTCTATTGGCACCTTAGCATCTGATTTCTACTTTATTTCATAGTAGATCTTTTAATTAACCTACATTTATAAAGCTATCATACCTCACTGAGTTTAATGGCTGTAGTTCCATAAAAATACATATAGGATTGCAATCTCATACTGCCATCTCTAATTAGATGCATCTCTCAATGGAAATTTGTCCCAGATAAGTATATGATTACAGTCTTAGACACTTTGCTTCCCTTGTATCTAAATTCCAAAATTCCCAGGCATTTCCTGAACTATAATGTTTTAAGATTTGGATTATGTTTAGCAATTCTCAAAGGGTCATTGTAGAGTCCCACTGTACTCCAAGTGAAGAGTGTTGATATACAGCTTATAATAATATGTAATTTTATCCATTTGTCCATATTAACAACTTCACACATGGTTGCAAGTTGCTCAAATAGAAAAATATAACATTTCTTAAGTCATTTGTTTCTCCTAAAGAAATATGTGTATTTTGCAACTAGTATTTTTCTTTGGTAAAGAATACTCTCTAGGTGCTTAAGCATTTGTCAACATAATTCAACAGGAGTTTTCTACTAGTGTAGCAAAATGCCAAGGCAAAAAGTCACACAAGCTGCAACAGTCACCATAGGTTCTTTATTGATTACATTTTCTTTGCTGTGTTCTATAAAGATGAAGAGGTTTTCTTTTCCAGTGATTTAAGGAAATTCTAAATGACAAGTCTTTCATTTTGCTCTGTCAAATTGAGAAAGAGTGGGTCATTTTTGTGCATCGCATCTGGTTAATGTTTCTTTGTTATTATAAAAAGTTAAAACGAATGATGTTGCATCTAAATGTCTTCTATAAATCATTAGAATTGCCTGTTTTATGTACATTTTATGTACATTCATTCACATTTGATCACTTAGGGTTGAAGTTAGAAATCAAGACAATGCATGTAAAAATTGGGGCAAATAAAATACATCAAGAGCAGATCCTCCACCTTCATTCAACTTACATTCCAAAAGGCTTTTCTGCCTACTATTTTTTCCCTGTTCCAAATAAAAATTACTTTTGAAGGGAAGAGGGTGGCAGCAGGTCAAGGGCTCTCAAATAGAGAAGAACATTGAAGGGTACCATACTGTTTTAAAATAAATAGGTTATTCAAGATTTTTATTTTTTGATTCTTGCTTTGTTTTCTTGCTACTGGGATATCAAGGTACTCAGCATAACGGCTTGTTTTCTTTCCATCCAACTGTACCTTTAGAAACAGGACAAACACTGCTCTATTTCGCAGCAAGACACAAAATAAGGGAGTGGTAAGCAAGATCACCTACACTGTTCCTACTGCATACAATTATATGAAATCTCTAGTAGCACTTCTGAAAGGCATTCTGTCTCAGTTCAAAAGCATCTCTTGATCTTTGTAATCCTACAGTTTGACTAACTTTGGCAACTATGCAACTTCCAGCTCAACTAAGGTGGACAAAATAGTATTTTTTGCAGAGTTTGCAGACAGTTTATTCCTCTCTTGAGGAGAATATTGTCTCACACCTCTTCCCAGCTGTTGAGCTTCAGTCACTCTAGCACCCTTTAAGTGGGATTCTGCCTTGACTCAACAAGATACAATTGGAAAAAGTTCTATTTCTCTCTTTTTTTTTCAACAGAGGATAATTGGTATGTATTAGACCAGCATTGTTATTGTTTCATTTTTTATAGATTGGTGGTTGAGGGAATTTGGGGTTTTCCAATGCACAGGGAAAAGCAGAATTTCAGTGCTGTAGCAAGTGATTCCAGTTCCAGTAGCTATGCATTTGCTTAGACCTATTGCAATGTCTTCCCTCCCTTCAGATACTGTTGTAAATTATAAACTGTTGTAAATTATAATCATGGTTAGACATGTTAGAAAAAACATCTGGTTTTCAAATAATGACATAATATCATTTAATATTCATAGCTCTTCCAATACAGGTCAAATGGTTTTTTTTGTAGTTTCATCCTAATTCAAGTGATTATATACAGGTAGTCCTCAATTTATAACCATTCATTTAGACCACGGGTGTCAAACTCGATTACGTCACAGCCCGAATCGTGACATTTTTTGCCTTTGCGGAGACAGGGTGGGCATGGCCTGCATGTGATGTATCGGCCTGTGGGCTGCCAGTTTGACAGGCCTGATTTAGACCATTTGAAGTTACAATAGCACTGAAAAAAATAATATACAATAGTTTTTCATGCAGATTTTGCAGCATCCCCATAGTCGTGATCAAAATGCAGGCACTTGGCAACTGGCATATATTTACGACAATTGCATGGTTCAGGGATCATGTGATCCCCATTTGTAACCTTTTAAGCTGGTTTTCAACAAGCAAATGAGAGAAGCTTGATTCATTTATCAATGTGATTCACTTACCAACTGCAGTAATTTTCTTAATAACTATGGCAAAAATGTTGTAAAATAGGGCAAATCTCATTTAACAACTGCCTTGCTTGGCAACAGAAATTTTGGGCTTAATTGCTGCCATAAATCGAGGACTATTTGTAATTTGCAAGTTAACAAATGCACCAAAGTTATGTTGAAAACTTAGAAGAGGAAGAATCAGTCATTTCTTTTTGTCTGAAATTATATACAGTCTCCTGCTTGAGCGGGGGGTTGGGGTAGAATACCTCCAAGGTCCCTTCCAATTGTGTTCTTCTGTTTTTTTGTATGGAATAGAGATGAAGGACTTGATTCAGACTGCACTGAATGAAATTTCTGTATCCTTCCATTGGAAAGCTGGAAGGAGAGCACTGATTAATTCATGCTGTTCTCAACAACTGTAAGATTATCAGGAAAAAGATTGTACTATCCACTTCATGCTGTTTAGAGAAACTGGAAATACCATAAAAAAACAACTTCCCTCAAAGGAAATCCTGAAATAACAAATTCACCAGGTACCAAATTATTCTTGAAACATTCTTCTATAAATTTATTCTTCTATAAATTTTTATTCAGTTTTTTTCTTTAAACTTGTGCCTTCTGAACTATTTTATTTGGTGATAGGAATATTTTAATCCAGGAACATGGTTAGTTTTCTATGGTTAAATAATATGAAGAGTCATCCAACGTACAATTTAGTTTCCTACTGAAATGAGATGGCAAATAAAGAGAATTATTTAAATTCCAGCAATCATGCATGTGTTATTTATTATATCACCTAGGAGTAATTTATTGACACTTGTCATACAAATGTTTCATAAATGTATATTGAGTTCTGTTGGAACTATAAGAATAACACTAGTATATATATATATATTGTAGGTCTTTGGTTGTTCGGGTTTTCTCCTGCGTGAAATTGGAAGTGTCTTGGCGAGAGAAAACGCGGGAGAA
>JANHFK010003081.1:83359-101445 GCA_036250565.1 Sibynophis collaris | reverse complement strand
TCCTCCCCCTCCCATCGCTCCTGTCTCATCTTCTTCCAGTTGGGTTTTATATTTTTCTTTGAAGGCTTCTGCCTCCAGTACTGTATTTATTCTTACTTTATTTCCCTCCCAGAATATCAGCACTCCTTCTGGCAAGTTATAAATCATTCTGATGGAAGTAAACATGTTTGAGTTTATCTGTTTCATATGGTGTTAGGAATCTCAGGGGAAGAAAGGAGAAGACTGAAATGTTATTTTAGAAATTCAGATTATTTGGTACGGTAAAGTAGTTTTTAAAGAAATGCTTAACTCTTCACGAAGACTTTTTTCACTGCCATTATTGTATTCCAATTGGTGTATAGGAGTTACAATAGCATGTAGCAGCATGTTTTTAATTGTAAACATTTAGTGTCTAAAATACTAAAAGTATTGCAACTGATTTAAAGCAGTGTTATAAAGCTGTATTCTAATTGGATGTCCTATTGGCTGAAATGTCCACAATTATGTCTGCAAAGAATATGTAAAATTTCCTAGAGAGAAAATCTGCAAGAAGGAATGTGGATAATTTCAAGCTCTCCCCCTCTACATTCCAAGCAGCCTGTTTGGTGGAGTAATTTTTTTCAGCACTTCCTAATCTCAGATAAATATTAATTTTCTATGCAATATTCCAACTTTCTATTTTAGCCGTTTAAATAAAAAATAATTCCAAGAAAATCCCATTTCTCCAAAACATGATGATGATGCGAGAATTTGGGCTACAGTTCCTCTTCAATCAAAGCATGCACCACTGTCTGTAAGCAACTTTTAGCCAGCTTAGCCAAGAACCAGTTGCACTTTGGCCAGACATTTCTTCTCCTATACTACACCTTGTTCTGAAACCGAGCATCAAGGACATCTTTATCTCTATATCTACAGGAAAAAGAGATCTATTCTTTACTTAGGGACTACCTTGTCTCCGAAGGTACTAATTTTTTCCACAAGTTAAATGTTTAGTCCATCTGCTGTTTAGTATTAACAAAAGCTAACATAATGTGAAGAGACAATGCCAGTAATTGAAAAAGAAGGCAAAAGTAATAACCAATTTTATCTTCCTAACCTCAAAAATGCATAGGTATAGGGAGATATGTAGCCATCAAACAATCATCTGCTATTTGGGCTAAAGGCTACAATAGATCTAGATGAAATCTTTTAAGTATTAAAGTGCCAAGAATCACACTGACAAAAGTAGGTAAATATTTTCCCCCACTTGAAAGCTAGACAGTCAAACATGCTAAATTAAGGGAGGGGGGGAGTACCTTTGATGCTGGAGAAAATTATTGAGAATATCTTAATCCAGAAGAACAACAAATCATTCAATACGATGAAATGAAACTGGTAGAATGTTCATTGGAAGCACTAATAATAAAGCTAACTTTTAAATATTTTTAATAAATATTATGAAGGCATGGGTCCTTGAAAAAGACCTTGATGGCTGAAAACATTCAAAGTTTGTTTAAATGCAGAAGGACAATCTGAAAGCTTTACTTGCTCCCCAACCTAAATTAAGTAGCCCAGTTTCTATTCCCACCAGCCACTCAAGGAAGAGAGGGAAGAGATTTTCTCACAAGATCTCCCCCCACTCTTTTTTTCCCTGATTACTGATGTGGTTTAAGCTAAACTGGTGAGAGTAAAAAAAGAGTAGGAATTACAGGTAGTGCTCAATTTACAACCACAATTGAGCCCAAACTTTATGTTGCTAAGGGAGAAATTTGTTAAGTGAGTTCTGCCACATTTTACGTCATTTCTTGCCACATTTGTTAAATGAATTACTGCATTTAAATTAGTAACACCATTCTTAAATGAATCTGGTTTCCCCATTGACTGTGCTTGTTGGAAGGTTGCAAAAGGTGATCACATGACTCTGGGACACTGCAACCATCATAAATGTGAGTCAGTTGTTAAACATCTGAATGTAAATCGCATCACCATAACTTCAATGTCACTAAGTATTCTTTAATACTCCTTAAACAAGGACTACCAGTATGTTCTTCCTGCAAATTTAGTGGAATGAAGACAATGAACCTGAATAGTAATATCCTCATGATGTTTAGGTGAGTTAGTTCAGCAATCCTAGAATAAATACAGGTAGTCCTCAACTTATGACAATTGAGCCCAACATTTCTGTTGCTAAGTGAGACATTTGTTAAGTGAGTTTTGCCCTTTTGTGACCTTTCTTGCCAGTCGTTAAGTGAATCACTGCAGTGGTTAGTAACATGGTTATTGAGTCTGCCTTCCCCACTGATTTTGCTTGTCAAAAGGTGATCACATGACCCAAGGACACTATAACCTTCATGAGTCAGTTACCAAGCAGCTGAATTTTGATCACATGAGCTGCATTGTAAGTGTAAAAAATGGTCATGTGATTTTTTTTCCAGTGCTGTTGTAACTTTGGTCACTAAATGAACTGTTGTAAATCGAGAACTACTTTTGTGAACTTACATTCACCATGAGCTCACAATACAGTAAGAACCCTTAGGCTGTAATCTCTGACTTTAAGAACCCTGAATGTCTTCACCCCACATGCTGAGCCGTGGACCACACTGCGATTCAGCATTTGACGACTGCAAGGTAAGGCCTGATTTCAAGTTGCAATCGGTCCCCCGTCCCCCCGTCGATCCCAGTCAGGATTTTCCAATTCCAAAGCTGGGACCACTGGTATGAGAACGTTGTGCGCATGCGTGACTTGGCTGAGCGCAAAACAGGCAAGGGCAGGCATCTGTACGGAAATAAGAAGCCGTGCCCGGCGGAGGCCCAGTGGACTGACATTTTTTCTCTGCTCCGAGTCGCTTCCAATATAACTCGGCCGCCAACCATCCTGCAGGTCGTTTCTCCCTCCAAGGCGTTGGGAATGGCCCAACGCACCAACCCCTCCACCTTTGCGACGCCGCGCAGCAATTCCAGGGGAAGGAAGGCGTGCCCCACCCCTTCGCTTGGCCAATGGGTTTTCCGTGTGGCGGAGGCGGCGCTAGGCTCGGTTGGCCGTCCAATAAAAATCAAAAGCGGGAGGTGACCGATAAGAGCTCGGCCCAATAGAAGAGGAGAGGCGTCGCCAACGCGATCCTTCCGCGCGGCCTCCGATTGGGTGACCGGAAGCAGGGAGGGGAAGATGGCGGAGTGAAGGGGAAGAAGTGGAGCGAGAGCCTCTGCGGGCTGCGGCCCGGGGGCCCCAGCTGGGGTAAGAGAGCGGGGAAAGCCGATCGCTGCGGCGGAGAGGGTTGCGACCACCGGGCCTTGTTGGACATAACCCCGTCTCGGTGCAGGAGTTGTTTTGGCGTGGCTCATTCGCGGGGTGAACGGCGTTGTGAGCCCTGTGTGCGCCCCACCACTATCGCGCGCCTCTTGATTAGAACCAAGTTCCAGGATTTATGGGACCGACCTTGAGCTCTTCTTCCGACCCAGGCTCCAAACTGCTCCCTGCTGTTTTCCTCCCTGGTTTAGGGTGCCACATATAATGGGCGCCGGGGTATTAGTATCTGAAAGGGCGAAGCTTTTTGCTACTGCGTCCCGTTGGAGCTGGAAGGGGGGAAACGGAGATGGGGCGCTTTGCGGGTGCCACCGAGCTCTGCGACTGGGAAGGAAGGCACCGCGAGCCTTTCCCACTAGAATGGCTCATGAAAACCAGAGGGGTTTTTTTGTGTGTGGGTGGGGGGGGGGAGTTTCTGTTGGGCCGTGAACAGTACAGTTGTAATCCAGGTAGTCCTCGATTTACGACAGCCCCTTCAGTGACCAAAGTTACAACGGCATTGAAACAAGTGACTTATGACCGTTTTTTCGCATTTACGACCGTTGCAGTATCCCCATAGTCACGTCATCCAGATTCCGAGGCTTGGCAACCGATTTATGAAGGTTGCCTCTGGGGTCTTGCCACCTTCGGATGAACGAAGTCAATGAGGAAGCCAGATTCACTTCACAACCATGTTACTAACTTAACATCTGCGCTGATTCCCTCAACAACTGTGGCACGAAAGGTCGTAAAATGAGGCAAAATTCACTTAATGTTTCAGTTTGCAACAAAAATATTGGATTTGATTCTGGTCGTAAGTTGAGAACTACCTGTACTTGGTTAATTGGTATAAATACAACAACATATGAAACTCCAGACTTTTCCTGGCTCCTGCTTTCATCTCTACGGATTCAAAGGTTCACAGGAAGGCAGGAAGGAGTTTTCTTTTATGTCCATTTTTTTCTTGCCAAATCGATACATTTTTGTATTGATTTGCTCATGGTATTTTGTATAGTGACCCATCTCTTAGTTTAATATTGATAAGTGTGTGCTGACCCTTTATTTTATGAAACTGGATTAGTGGCTATTCTTTTGGTTTTTTTGTATTCAGAATTACATTTTGTTACAGTCCTCCTGTATTTTGTGATTTGGAATTGGAATTTAGGATGGGGATGGGTAGGAGGGCAAAATGTAGGCAGACATATGACATTGAAATACCAGTTGAAAAAAATATCAGTGTTTCCCTTTTGAATTCCTGTTTTCAATATAGTTGCTAGTGGTATATGCATCTTTATAAGAGTAACAGTGTTTTCTTTAAAAAATAGGAATAAAAGAGCAATGATAGGAACAATGAGCTTATGAAGTCGGTAATGACTAGTTTTAGTAAATGCTGAGACATCTAGGGAATAGATCTTGTTAGATGTAATAGAGACTTGTTAGAGAATTCTGCAGATGGCTGGGAATTGAATTTTGAATAGATTCATATGTACTGTATTCATTAGTGTGTACTCTGAAAGCAGCTGCATCTATTGAAGTAGATATTGCCAAATATTTTTAATGAGTACTTCTGAGTATTTATTCAGCTGGTGAAATATCATTGAATAAAGGGACAGATGCTGAGAAAAAGGATTTATCAGTAAAGTTATTTTTACTAGCCTTATTAATGAAACAAAAAATTGTAATTGTCTGGGGTTTTTTTCATTCCAGGGGATCAGATCAGTAGAGAATATTCTAGGTTAGACCCTTTCCTCGAAGGCATGTGACTTTTAAGAGATGACACTTATCTCCAAATTAGCAGGTTCCCCCCCCCCCCAAGATATGGGATGGAACCCAGCTAGGCATTGGTGCCTGAAAACATCTTGCATTCCTCTGAATAGTTTTGTTAGAGCCTAACTTTGCGTGACTTTTCCAAAGAACTCACAAAATAGAATGATCTGACAGAAATGCTGCCTAGTAATAAATCTTATATTTTCTATTAGCTGAAGGGTTTTCAAATGAACCATTTGGAAAAAAATAGTTAAAGTACAATTTACCATATATAAGCTTAAATATTTTATTCAAACAGATACCACAATACACATAGTAATAGACAATTTAATATATATTTTATTGCTTTTAATATAAAAATATGAGGGGGCTGAATACTTATATTCAGAATGTAGTTATTTTAGTGACACTCTAGGAGCATTATAAATATATTTCTTAAGCTTAGTCATGGAGGGATTTAACTTTGAAACTGGTCAATATGACTATGTGTATTGTGGTATTTGTAATGAATAAATACATCTTTAAAAATTAAAATAGGCTTTTTGTAGAATAATACAAGTGGACAACTTTCTGTTTTAGGTTACTGGTTTGGGCACAAAAATCTCAAAAAGGACCATCTGGTGAACTAGTGTAGTGTAACAGGTAAATTGTTGGACAAAGACTGGGACGGCTCAAATTCTAATCTACTCTCACTCAGAAAAATAACTAGATGATTTGAGGCCAGTTATATTCAGTGATAGGAGATAAAATTAAAGTTGAAGTTCTGAAGGAAAGATGGATATAAAAATGATAATACTGTAATTATAACCTCCCATTTTGAACACTGTGCACTTTGGGGGAACCTGATCCAGTAAAGCACTTAGGGAGGGATAATCAGTGGTAAATTTGTTACTAAATGTCTATAAGGCTTAGGGGTATGTATCTATTTTCCCAAATAGATTTGGAAATTCACTACATTTTAGTGTGGGGACTTATTTGTTAGTTTTATATGCTACTGTTCTTTCAAGAGCTTACTATGGCATACATAATATTTCTTTGTACAGTTTCCCCCAAATTTAAACATGGGCTTCAGAGACTAAGGATGGAACTAGAACTCCCCCCCCCCCCAATGCAGCTCCTTAATTACTTGTCCAATTTCAGAGATAAATGCAAACACTAATTGGGATTAGATACTGTTGCCTGAGATGATGAAAGTGAAAGAAAATACAAGCCAGAACTATTAATGCAGACTATGCTAAGGTTTTAATGAGCCATTATTTACCAATTTTATATCCAAATTATGGATATTTCTGGTAGGATGATGGTGTTCATATCAGCTTTCAAAAATATTGATGATGATGCTATCCATTCAATCATGTCTGATTTTTGGAGATTCTGTGGACCGGTTGTCTTTATCCATCTTGTGTAGCTTCTTTCAGTTCTTTTATGCTCTGGCTATTGGTATCTAACCATCATGTTTTTGGCAGCCTCGTTTCCTTTGACTCCAATGAGTTTGATCAGATGACATGACCAAAATAAGGCGGAATTTTATGATTCATGTCTGGATCTTTATAGTTCAGTACTGGCTTGTTTGTCACATTTCTGTTTGATAAATTCTGTTCGCATTTGAAAGGTTCAGTATAAAGTCAAAACTTGTCAATTATGATTTTAATGTATATCTGTGAAGATTTGCTCCAATATGAAGGAATACAATAATGGTCTTTAATGGTTACCAGATAGGAAACAGCAATATGTAATATGTCTTTTAATATCTTCTTCTCCCCTCCAGGTCTGTGCCTCTCCAGGTCCAAGCATATATCATAGTAATTGGCAGTCAACATTTGCATTAACTGAAAGCTACCGGCAAAAGTTCTTAGTGATAAAATGATCAGTGCAGCATGAAATGAAAGGTAAGTGCATTTTGTTTTTGGAATTGTGTGGCCTGTTCCTTTATGATTTGACAGATATATCTATCTCAGAGTACTAGAGGAATTTGCTGATGATATGTCAAACTTTTATGTTTTATATTTGAGAAATTCTAGAAAACTTAGGAAGTGCTGGATAATTAGATAAAAGTTTTTCCTATATTCAAAGAAAGAAAAGTAGGGAAATGTCAGAATGGTCACTCTTCCATTGTTACGTGGGGAGATTCTAGAGCAGCTCTGAAAGAGATATCCTGTCAACATCTTTAAAACATTGCAGTAATTATCAAATTATAATGGACTTTTCAAATTTTATCAGGCTAATTTTCAGGCTAAATCCAGCTAAATAAACTTTATCAGGCTAATCTTCTTTCACTTTTTCATTGGGTAACTGTAATTTGGAAAATCAGTGGACAAAATATGCCTTGATTTCAGTGAAGTATTAAGTAACTCCATTTGATTCTGCTTTAGCAAGCTAGTAGTGTATTGTTTGGACTGGATATCATGAGAAATCAATGGATACATAGCTGGTTTGAAAATAAACAGTACTTATTAGTAATTCCTCATCAAGTTGGGAGTGAGGTATAAAATGGGGTGATTTGAATAAGGAAACAGAATGCCTATCAAATTTCCAGATGGAAAGCAAGTTCCCTCCCCTCCATTAAAAACAATCTTAATAGGTTAGAGAATTGAGTGAAAATAACAATGAAATTTAATAGATGCAATGCAGTTATGTATTCCAGAAGAATAAACCAAATTATATGTTCTGTGAACACATTCCGCTATATCAGTGGTCCCCAATCTTTCCAGCTTGATGGACTGGCAGAGATGGTGACAACGCGGGGGCGAGAGGGGATGATTTCATGCGCACGCCACTTTCACAAATGAAGCTTCGCAGGTGCACTCGCTTACCACTTCCATGGCCTGATTCCCAACAGGCTGCGGTCCGGCACTGGGCCGTGGACTGGGTTTGGGAAACCCTGCTCTATATGAATGTCTCCTTCTTTAGAAGTTAATCCTAGAATATCTTCATTTATGAAAATTGTACATTCACAGAGAAATTGTAATGGAATTGGAAGCAAGCAAATGTCCCTATCGTCCAAAAGGGAGGAAAATCCAGGAATGATCCATCACTAAAGGTATGTTGTGGCCTGCTCTTCTGGCAGCAGAATCAGACAGTGAGGAGATTAGGGAGGAACTTGAGCCAGTCCTGGAGTCTGGAGAAAGCTCAGATGAGGGCTCTGCATCAGAGGCAGAGAGGCCAAGGCCATCCGATAGTTATGCGAAGCCTCTGGAGTCTCACAGCAGCAAGGCAGAAGAACAGTGGGAACCTGTTCCCAGTGTCCACATGCGCAGAACTGCCAGACAACAAGAACAATTAAGAAAACAGGGTTGCCTTGGAATTAAGGCTTGGAGATGATTGGCCCCTCCCATAAGATATAAAAGAAGAGCGAACGGGACATGAGCTTTTGCAGGAAGCAATTAGTTCATCGGGCCTATTCAAGATTGGAAAATTCTGTTTGTGACTCTGCCAAGTTTGCCCTGCATCTGGAAATTAGCTCTCTGGCAGTGTTCCATGTGAGATAGGTGGGTGTTGATAACCTTCCTCTGAAAGACTATTTATCAAGCCTTGTGGACTGTAAATGAAGTAATTTACAGTTGTATAAATAAAAGAGGTTTTGCCGGATTAAGATTGTGCTTTATACTTTGTAAGGAAGCCTAGGTCAGAACAAGGTAAACATTCCTTCAAGCTAATCTTGCTTCCTGGTAATGTTATGGACTGGTAGTTTTCTTGGCATAATGTGGAAATTGTTTGCCAGTAGCTTCTTCCAGGACATTTTTAAAACCTTCAAGTCTAATTTGGACCTCTGGTATTATCAGTAGCTTGATTGCTGTGCTGATATTTATTTTATTATATTTGTTTGCTACCCATCTCGTCACGAGATGACGCTGGATGAATTACAATATTAAAAGCAGGAGAACCATAGTGTAGGTATTTATTACTATTAACAACACAACAACTGATGATGATGATTAAAAGATGGGAGCAGCATGCACAAGAGGGATCTGCTATTGGTCCATCAGCTACCTCCAGGCCAACTGGCAGAGTCAAATCTTCAGCCCTTGAAGAAGGTCAAGAGGGTGGGGGCAGATCTCTCTGAGGGGCAAGATGTTCCAAAGGTACAGTATTAAGGCTCTTCTCTTGGACCCCACCAGCCACGATTACTTAACCAACAAGATCCATAGTATGCTTCTCTGCTGCCACTGATGGGATGAGCTTATCCCATTGGGATGAGAGAGTTCCTCAAGTAACCCAGACTCGTGCCATGCAGAACTTTAAAGGTAATAGCCAACACCTTGAATTGCATTGGGAAGCAAACTGGCAATTAGTGCAGCTCGTGGAACAGCAGTGTAATGTGGACCACTCGAGGAAACCCAAAATCTGCCTGAACTGACGCACTCTGCACCAATTGTAGCTTCCAAATGCTTTTCAAGGGTAGAACACATTGCATTAGTCCAGGCATGAGATGACCTGGGCTTGAATGACTGAGCGCAGATATTCGAAAGACTCTCAGATCTTTAAGAGTTGATTTAAGCGTGAAAAGGCCACTTTCCAAAATCTGTTTTAAATTAAATTCTTTTGAATTAAAAGCAAATTATACCAGACTAATGTTTATTTTTCAACAGTTAATAGTCTGATAAATGGTAAAACTATACCATTGATATACTATACATTTTTTTCAGTAAAATTTCCATCAATTTCCACAATGTTCTCTTTGTTGGATGGTTAAATTTTTAGTGTTTTAAAGGCTTTTACTTTTATTTAGAAATAAAGAAACTTGATCTATATCATTGATTTAAACTGTTTGCTTTCTTTAAATCACTTAAAATGAATCCACCCTCTTAGTTGGTAATTTGTCAGGAATTCTATTGTGGTAGATTCCCATTATTGACACTGAATGGGCAAAAATCGTTTAGGGGACTTCCGTTTTTATGGATGAAGCGAATGTTAAGAATCCCTGTTATCTGTTGATAACAGTTTATTTCGATACCATGTAGGCTTAAAACAATAAATGGATATAATATTTTAGAACAAAAAATCACCCATTGAAGATTTAACATTTGCTTTTTATGATCTTACTTTTGACTGATATGTTGACTATAATGAATAAGCACTTTTAATTATTATTATTTGCTTCTACAAATACTCTTGTTTTAGTGTAAATGGACTACTAACAATAATTATAAAAAGAAGTGTTATTAATAGCTATTAAACTTCAAAAGTTCTTGAAGACCTTTGAGGGAAATTAAAAAATATACAGGGATGGAAAAACCAATTTTTGGAATTAGTTCAAACTGTCATTTGAAAATACATCCTTTTCTGCAAGCTTTGCTTACAATCTCACAATATAGGTTATATTGAAATGACTGAACATTCTTTGTTATTGTTAGTGACTTATAGACTACTATCATTTTCATTAAAATTTGTTTTCTGTTGTTTTTTATTCCATGGCAAGCTTTCAATTAAATAGCGTTAATTCCTAAAATAAGCCTCTCCTGCATTCCAAATGATAAACGTCTTGGACCTCAACTCAGTTGTTATCAGTAATTATTTTACAGACATTATACTACTTTATACTGTATATTTAGCACAATACATATTTTCATATCCAAATAATGCTTCTACATTGTAAAGCGCTATGGGGTGGTATATAAATCTAAACGCTATTGCTATATGCAGTAGAAATAAGATTTATTTTCCATACTCAGTTGCTTTTCATGGCAATGTTTTCCAGTGATGTATCAGAAGGCAAATATAGTTTTCAGATTCTAGGCTTATAAAGTAGTTTTGCTGAGAAATGAATGAGTCTTAAGAATAAGCAGAATGTGACCATAATTAATGGCACAATGTCCCAGTTGTTTACATTATCTAAAATTCATCTGCAGATTATTTTCAAGTGTTACAGTGCCAAGTTTTATGAAATGAAATATTGTTTTCAGATTCATTATATTAATTGAGAGCCAGTTTGGTTGAGAGCTAGTTTGATCTAGTGGTTAGGGTTAGGGCTGTGTTCAAGTCCTGCCTTGGCCATGAAAGCCAGCTGGATGATCTTAGGCCAGTCATTCTGTCTCAGCCTATCTCACCTCATAGGTTTGTTGTGGGGAAAATAGGAGGAGGAAGATTCGTTCGAAGTGTTCACTATCTTGAGTTATTTGTAAAAACAACAATGGTGGGATATAAATAAATAAAATAAATAATTTGTATGTGTTTAATTCCAGGTCTTTTCCTTTTTACCCAGGAGATGCTGTTTCTTAAAAATTGTTATTCATGAATGCCCATCTTGAGAAGAAAACTCTTCCTTTATTTTTCTAAATGGAAATGAAGAAATGCTGCTTTGATCCTTTTACAGCTCCTCATCATAAAAAATCATCACATGAAGCAGAATTGTACAGGTGGAAAGTACAACCCTTGCAAACCAACTAAAATGAATATATGGACTTTCATGTGAACCAGGCCTTTGCTTATGGTTTTTGCCCTCTAAAAGTGATTGTGCATTACAATACGAGCAATTGTCAATTCTTGTTGACATTTTGATTCATTCAATATACTTTAGTAAAATAATACACCACAGAATCTTTGGAAAACCTAAACAAATCGATATGTTCTTGAAATACCGTCTCAGAAATCTTGATGAAAAATTATGGCAGAAGGACCAGAATGTACATGTGTTATAAAAAAAGAAAGAAAGAAAGAAATAGTTTGAAAGATTTTCTACTGAAAAATTTCCTTCCTAAAAGAGCCAGTTTATAATTAGATTTTAATGGAATCTTGATGCAACTATGTAAAGTTGCATCAGTCAAGTTATGTATAATTGAATGTACATAAAAGCTGGAAAGTGAGGATAATAATATGTCCCACACAATGAAGATTGGAGACTTAAAAGTATAGAAAGCCTTGGGTAGTAGAATTTCCTTGATATCCCAATTCTTTCCTAAGAAATTCAACAATAAAAGGAACAATGACTGAGCTGTCAGGGTTTTTCCTGAAAAGAACAATGCCACTATAACCTTGTATGTAAAACTCCACTGCTTAAATGAACAAAAGTTAGACATGCTCAGGAAGGGCTTCTTTATTATTTCTCAATAAGTCACCCAGAGTTAAGGTGGGAATTGTGTTCTAAACATGCTTGCAGAACATTATTTGCAGCGTGTTTGTTTCTACTGGACTGTTTCAAGCTGGGGTAAAAGCTGTTTTTTGCCACAATGGGTGCAAAGGCCTATGTCTTCTTCCCTTGCTGAGCCATGGAGCACCTTATTTCAGTTTTATTAAAATGTTAATGTAGGTTCGCTAATAGTTTTAATAATATCCTCAATCTTAGTTAAAGGAAATACATTTGAAAATTGTTAGTCATAGCTAAGAATGTTGAATGCTTTTGGCTGATTGTTATTTTCAAAGGTAAAGTAGTGGAATGCTAGAAGAGCATTTGGGATGTTTGTATGTTTTAAATAGTTTTAATAAGGGGAATATACCTAGCAAAGCATTCGTGTTTGCTTGTCATCATGTTGTGTTTAGCTTATATATGATAAAAGAGTAAACATTTTTTCTTCCTTCGAATAAAAATGAAGTAGAGGTAGTCTTCATTTAGTGACCTAACAAACTGGCATCTTGGTTGTTAAGCAAAGCAGTCAGTAAATGAAACTGGCCTGTCATTGAGATCTTACTTCAGCTTTCCTTTGCTTTGCAGACCTGTGACTGTCATAAATGCAAGGATTGGTTGTAAAGTTACTTTTTCTTCACCATTGTAACTATGGCATAGTTAATAAGAACTAAATAAGGACTACCTGTACAATTGTTTGTTTTTTTTAAGTGTTGCAAAAGAACACTTTCAGAGGGCTTAAAATCTATAGCTACAGAACAAAAATGAAATATTTAATAGTCAAAAGAGTTGTGAAACTTAGAAATTTACTCATACAAAAGTTTAAATTTTAAAATAATTTGGGTATCTTTTGGGTTTATCAGGGTTTCAGAAGTAAAACATAATAAAGTTGTTCTCTGCAACTCTTACTAAAAATTAGAAAGCAGCATGAAGTTATTTGGATGTTGTTTTAGCTATTTATACCTCAGATATTTTGTGGGGAAAATACAGTACATTGGGACAGAAGGGAAATGTAATTTAGTTTCCCAAATCATTAGAAAATGATCATATTATTTAAGAAGAAAATCAATTCTTTATCTCCTTTCTCACTAAATGCCACTGTAATAATGTATCTATTTCTATTGAATACGGTTGCATTAAGAGTAAACTTAGCATTTGAGAAAAAAGACAACACTGCTCTCTATGTCCGGGAAATCATTTTAGTTTAGTTATCCATGTGCATCTCTTAACAGTACTATTCACAGGCAATATTGCCTTAATTTTTTTTAGTTTCACATACTCATTTGTTGTCCACCTTGGCAGGAAATCTTTCACATCTGAAAGATGAAGCAAATATGGGCATGTGCAATAGTATAATATATACATATAAATATATTTTAATACTTGTGGACAAAATGTTACAAGTTGTTTGAGAACAACAAAATCACCAATGTCTTCCATTTTAAAATGTGTATAGTTCCATAAGCATTAGTGCTTTGTAGCAAAACTGTAGTGCCATGTTAGGATCAGTGCATGAGCCTAGTAGTACTTTTTTACGATTTCAGAGTGACAAATTAATGAAGCTGATGATGTAACTTATAGGAAACTGACATGGTTATGGTCATGGTCTAAAGATGCAGTGTCCTTTCTAGGCAATGGTAGAAGAAACTGCTGCATAGAATCAGTGAGATGTGAATTTCATAGTGATTGCATGAAAATAATCTTTAATCAGCCAGGTATATTTTGAGTGCACTTAAACTGCATGTAAAAACCCTAACAGAAGTAATAATCTTTAACAAAATCCCTTGTGAATCATGGGATGTTTTGCTATAATGAGAAAAAAAATAACTGATACTGTAAATTCTTAAATTTTAAGGACTAGAATAAGCATATGGCTAGTCTTTTCCATTCATGCTTTTTTCCACAAAAAGTTTTGGTATGCTTTTGAATCAGATTTGTTGGTTGTTTTTGTGCTTGCATTAAGACAGGAATGAGTAACCTTTTACAGTGTAACTGTTGCTTGTAGAAACTGAATGATAGATTGGGGCTTGCACATACCTGCAAATGTGGCAGCTATTAATCAAGAGTAATATCTTGCAAAATTGACTAATCTCGAAATGCTATCACTGTACAGCTAATTCTGAATGCACCTAAGTTATTAGCATTGTTCATTATTAAAATCTCCTCTCTTTTTTTTTTTACTTACCTCGCTATTTTGGTAAAGCATTGTTGGAGTTTTCTTAGTAATTAAATGTTTAGTCAAATTTATTTCTTGCATCCAAATATCTATATTTATATTACAGTAATTAATCTTAGTAGGTTCCCCCCCTCTTTTCTGAAATTACTGCTTTAGTTAGGTAACTCATCTACTTAAAACTTTATTTTTTGTTTAAACAAGTCAAATTTTAAGTTACGAATCTAGTTCTTTGTAGATCTTTATGGTTTAAATGCTACTTTTAGCTTAAAGGGGATACTGCATCTTTTTAAAAAAAACCTTCTCTATAAATGGCCACCTTGATGAGAGAAAAGATGTCTCCGACTTTGTATTTCTTTATTGGCAAAACATAATATGATACTTGTACTGTAACTGTTAACCCAGAAAACTGCAGAATTACTTTTAAAGATCTCTCTCTCTCTATTTTCTCATGAAAGTGGCAAGGTGTGTCGTTTGGAGATGACTGGTGAGGACCTGAGCTCTTTTGGGGCTCTCTTCTGAACAGCAGTATAATTGAATGAAATGGGGCTGATGATTGGGAAAATTGATGGAAAAATACCTCTGAAACTGGAATGCAAAATAGCACAGTATGTAGGGGGGGGGGGGATCCCTGATGCAAATAAAGCCATAAGATGACAATAAATAGAACTTTAGTAGCAATAACTGTTTGCATGTTATAGGACCTAACTTGCATTGGCAAGAATAGTATAGTAGAATAAATGATATTAACCAAATAGGTTTGCTGTGCTCTGTGTTGCAGGAAGTTGAATTTCTCATTAAAAGGTTGGTAAGTTCCTCTCTACCACAAAAGAATGTGCTTGAATGCTATGTTGCGAAGCTTGGCAAAAATTCCAGAATAATTTTATTTTTCAAAATTGATATAATTAGGAAAGAGGTTTATTGTGTATGAAAACTTAACACAGAATGTTTGTAGACAATTGATCATTTCTGAAGTAACAAAGAACCCTTGAGGCTGGGTTCTACCCAGGGATATAATTTAGGAGTTTGGGGATCCAAATTTTTGAACCAAATTGTGAATTTCTCTAAAAGTAGTGCTTGTATAATTATTTTATTCATTTTCTTTTATAAGCAAATCTAAAGTTTCACATTTTATTTTATTTTATAAAGCTATTTGTAGACGTGGAAGAAGGAGAGCAAATTTCAGGTCACTCTGCCTGGCAAACTCTTTCTTTCATCATTCTAGAGAGTGCAGTTTATACCTCTTTAAAATTTAGTTGCACTAACATTGTTTGCCTGTGAAAATTGAAGACCAAGTAAACTGTAAATCTAATACAGAAATCTGCCTTAAGCAGGATTCGGTTGACCAGATTCATCTGCAAGGCTGGGACATATATTTAAAGAAAGTGGCTTTACTTTTATTTTTGTCCTACATTCTTTGATATCTATCGTTTATCTACATGGATAAGGTGGCAGTTTTAAAATAAAATGCATATACACACACACATGCATGTTTATACACATTCTATAGAACTTTTTGCTCTACGTATTTATACTGATCAATGAAAATTAGCACAAGTTTTCTAAAATGTTCAGAAGTTTAATCAAACATTTATGTAGACAAATAGTTGATATGTTTAGGTGACTTTTGATCACCTAATAGTAGATAGGGAGTATTCATTAAACTCACAATTTTTCTAACCCTGGAAAATTATTTGCACTTACTGTGGTTACCTATGTGATTATTTAAATACCCATTTGAAGAATCCTAAAGGTATCTTGTATCTATATCAGTACAATTTTCACTGCTCACATATTTTGAGCAGCTAATTTACAAATCTTTTTGTTGGCTCAGCTGGTGCTAGGCTGAATATAACATTGCTCGTAGAAAAATTTACTCTCGTAATCTGAGTCATGAATGTGAGGACTCAGGATTGCATGAAAGACTTGAATGTGGTGCTATTCTGGAAGAACTAGTTAGACTGTTGTTAATTGCTTGTTAAAGCATCTGAATCGCAGCCTCATCCTAGAGTACATTACTGCCTTGATCTAAGTGATAAGGGACTATAGTATTACTGGAAATTTAATACTGAAATATAATTCTAAATGCAGATGAGAGAAAATTCTTAAGTAGCTCTTCATTGTATTTAATCTGCTATTCTCTGTGTAGTTTCTCTTTTCTTTGATTGTAATAATTCTCTTGATAGCTCTTAATTTTTGACTGCAGATCAGTTTCATTGAAACATTAATATTATTCTTGATGAAAGACTCCATAGAGCTTGCATTTCATCCGTCAATATTTTAGTACTTTTAAAAATATTTTAATCAGCACCTACTCTTTAAATTTTATGGTGAAATCCCTCTTAATATAAACTTCCCTTTGGATTTTTAAATTTCCCTTTATTTTGCACTTTGAAAAACAATAAATCATGTAAGAATTCAAGCACAATATTGACACATAGGTGCCAGAAAATAGCTCTCACAAACAGGCTTCTGGAATACAGATTGCAAGTAGTTCTTTGATGATTCAGTCAAGATCTAGAGAAGCTAAAATGGATTGAGGTTTTGCATTCAGTGGGATGGGTTACAAGAAAAGTCCGTATATAGAGAGAGAAGCAGGGAATTTTAACTGTTCCAGGAATGTGGAAAAATGGTAGCTATGCATAATGCATAGATTTATACAAAGATTGCTGGAATAAATACATTGCTGTATCTCTTAATAAAGGGGGATAAAAGAACACATGCATGGGTTTGTTATTGGAATCTGAAAATGATCAGAGAAAGAATGCATGTTGGTTATGGGAGGATTAGGGTGACTATTTTTTGCATTCTAGAGAAGAAAGCTATTGTGCAGAGAGGAACTGAGTTCATTCTAGGAATATGGGAAATGAATGATGGAGGCTTTGAATCTGAGCACTTCCTAGCTGGTTTTAGATGGAATTTCCAAGTTTTCCAAGTCACAGCACAAAAAATATTCCATAAAGTGTAGTATTTCTTAAGGACTGGATATTGCAATTCTTTTCTTTTCCGTGCAGGTGAAGACAGATAAGGTTACAAAGCTATCAGAATGGAATACTTGTGTGGGACAAACCACTGGCACAAGCACATAGACTCACAAACCGTCTTTTTTTAGAGATAGTATTCTAATTATGCATGATTACAATGTATAGTGTTATAGCTATTATCAGTAAATTGATATATGCATTTATACATTATGAAGCAATAGGAACCAATATACCAATAGCTTGAATTTACTGCTTTGATTCTCAGTTTTTTTAGACAACATGCTGCCTCTTTAGTAAAGGGGCAAAATGTACAAAGAAGGGACGAAGCATGACGCCAAAACTGTGTATTAGAAAAAGGAACCGGTAGAATGAACCCTTTTAGCCTCTTACCAAGTTCATAGCAACTCATGAGCCTACATGATATGAACATGGTTAATGGCAATCTGGGTTTCTTGGTTGCTGCAGTTGTACAAACAAAAAAAGGTGCAGAGTTTCAGAGCACAGAAAAGGGAATATATAAATCCCAAATGGGGCAATAAAAATGATCTAAGCAGTTTAGGGTTTGTGGTTATTTTTAAGTAGAGATAGTAAATTTAGCCAGAGCCTGTTGCAGCTAAAAAACAATGAGTAATTAAAATGAGTAAGCTGCCCATACTTTTCAGGTATTCTTTCTAAGACAGGTGTAGCTTTTCAGTTTCCCACCACCATCACTACTTTGGCAGCTGGATTAAAATGAACTGGTTTCATTTTAACCAGCAATAAATTACATTATGAAAATTGGAGATATTTAACCATTCAAACTGTATTTAAATAGGATGTAGCTTTTTTGATCATCTAGAGCAGGGGTGTCAAACTCGAGGC
>JANHFK010003081.1:9493-22874 GCA_036250565.1 Sibynophis collaris | reverse complement strand
AGCGAGCGAGCGAGTGAGTGAGAACGGGGCGGGCGGGCCCTCTTTTACGCACATTCCAGACTCCTCCTTTCTCCCGGTTGCGTATGCCGCCCGAGAGCAGCGTGGGGCAGCCGCGCCATCGACCCATATGGGTCAGGCTGAGGGGCGGTGAAGCAACCCGGGCTCTTTCCCAGGGATGAGTCAGAGGACGGCGGGATCGGCCTGACGGGGCTCAGGCCGGCCATGCAGCGGCAGCCCGAGCCCTCTTCAGTCGCGTGCTTCCCGGCGCCCAGGTGCCAGGAGGAGCAGTCGCCCAAGAGCTCCGCTGCCCCGGACTCTCCGCCTGGGCAGCCCGGCCCCCCGCGCCCTCGACGGTGCCGGCATCGCTAGCGCCTTTGTCGCCTTCCTGTATGGATCCCAGTGAAGCCCGGGACGGGAGCGGAGAGAGCAGCCCGGAGCTGGGCCGGAGGAGGCAGCTGAGCGTGGGGGAGCTGTGCTCGCTCTTCGAGGCGCGTTGCGCGATGGCCAGCCGGCAGCTGCCGGAGCCCGCCCGGAAGAGCTGCCGTCCCCGCAACGGGGTGCTGCAAGCGGTTATCCCGCAGCTGACCGTAACTTCGGAAGAGGACGGCGGAGAACGCAGCCCTGCCATGCTGCCTCCGACGGAGCCCAACGGTGCCTGGCTGACCACGGACAGTTCGCTGCACCTGCTGCAATCCTCCAGGCGGCTCTCCACGTCGTCGCTCTCCTCCACGGGCTCGTCGTCGCTCTTCGAGGACTCCGAGGATGACCTGCTGAGCGACACGGAAGGCAGGAGCCAAGGGATCGTTCACTTGGAGCACGGCGAGGAGACCCACCAGGTACCCGACGGCCAGGGAAGAGCCCGGAAAGCGGGGGTGGGTGGGGGGCTTCTGCTTTAAGAGGGTACCGCGTATGGGCTCTGCCTGGCTTGCCAAACAACAAGGGCTTTTGGGAAGCCCTTGGAAAGAATTAGTCGAGTGGATTCGGGATGGGTGAAATACTAACCTGGTTAATCGACGGCTGGCTGGGCGTTTTTCCTTCCTTGGCTTTTGCAAACTGGGAGCGCGCGGTTTCCTAATTCCAAAGGAAGGCCTTTAACCCCGGGCAGTTTGAGGGGGAAGGTGGGGTGATGATGGTGGTGGTCTTCCTTTCGGAGAAACTGCCCCTATGATTGCAGTTGAAATCAACGAATAGGCGTTTTGAAAGAAATGCCACGTAGATTCTAAGTAGGAGAAAGATTACCTAGAAGTGTGATAAATTTGAAGGCAAGGTTTCCTCTCTGTGTGGAACGTGTGTTGACTCAAGGGGAAATACCACACCTGTAGTTGTCAGATGTTTCACTCTTTATATGTCAACTGCTTAGGGAAACCAGTTTCCCTAAACGTCAAAGTATGTAAAGCAGATGTTTTCACAGGGGACCCTGTGGGACACAGCACTTGTAGTAGTGGATGGACAATTTGATTGATAATGCTGTGTATTTGTGGTAAGCCTTTTCCTCTTAGGAACAGTTTGCATGGACAAATCCCTTGTTGCTTTCTTCTTCTTCTTTTGTGTGTATAACTCAACATCTAGCAAATGTTGTCTGCCTCACCTTTCTGCCTGAAGCACTTGATGGAGTGCAGAGGTTTACCCTGCTAATATAAATTGCAGGTATTTCTCAGAAGCAAGAATGCCAAGAAAAAGTAGGGATTTTGGTTTTGAATGGTCTTTTGGTTTGAATCGGAAATACTTAGGTTCAGGGAGTCTAATATGCAAGACAAGACTTGATGTTTTGGGTGCTTTTTGGTCTGTGCCTAGAACAAAATGTGTCTGTTTTGTTTCAGGGAGGTTTAAAGGGGGAGCAAGAAAAAGCCAAGAATATTAACATTCTCTTCAGAGACAGAGAAGAAGGGTGGCAGACAGGCTGATGTGATATATCATTCTATCACGCTGGGGTGTTGGTGACAGTGGATTGAGGTGTTGAGAAGATGGGTGCTGATTATGCAGCCCTGGCAATTCCCAGGGGAAGGAAGAAGCCTTGCTCTACTTGCCCATTCAGATTTTGCTTAGTCCAAAATGCAGAGAAAGGAAAATGGTCCAGCTGTTTTCTGCAAACTCTGGCTGATCTGAAACAGTTTGGTACAAACCTCCAAAATTTCTGAGTTGGAAACACAACGTGTGTCTCAACACATTTGCGATTCATTCTAGTTTCTGTCTTCAGTCGTACATTCTGGTTTCTGTTTTTAGTCGTAGCAAGAAAATAAGCTGGATGTCTAGTAAATGTTAGGAATTTTCAGAACTGAAAATATATGTGAAATATGTCTAAGGGTAATATCTTCTAGAAGTTGTGGTCTTAGAAACTGAATGTATAAATAAGAAATCATAGAGATAACCTTGGACAGCCCAGTAGTTTCACCTGTAACTTCTTTTCTGCTCGTTAAGAGGTTTCATAACTTTTTTTCTCATTCTCTTTTGTGTCATCTTAATGTACAAACTACCCCTAAAAACCCAAACATCAAAATGAACACGAATGAACAATATAAACAATAAAATGAAAAATTATATTTTAAAATAAAAACAAAAAGTAAACAAAATTTGAGCGTCTTCCACACCATACTATTCATTTGAAACTAGTGTTTTAGGAAAAGTAGATTTATTGCACCAATGTACAATTAAAAGGTTCTTCACTTGTTCTTTCCCTGGATTCTGTGTGTGTCACCTCATGGGAGTTTGGGAAACCCTCCTCTAGATTATTGGAAAACTTAAGAGATTTTGATGCTTCACTTAATACACCAATACACACACAGTATTGTGCATTACATATAAATATTGCTTTAAAATTAACATGAAGAAAAATAATATACTTTCTTCAGCATGGAAATGCTATTTTAAAAATCATGGTCTCTGAGAAGAGCTCTTTGTAACTAGAAAATCTGAAAGGAAAATGGCCAGTTATACAACACTTTTTAATCACAGACTTTAGGCAGAAATTTATTTGCCTGTTCAATAATGCAACCCTGATCATTAACTGATTGCAGGGCATATGCTTGATGTGGTCAGCCTTTCCATGAACTACTCCAAGAGCATCAGAGGCAGTAGCTCCAAAACCTCAAAGCCAGAATGGTTGGTTTAATAGCAATTCACAAGGTCCAGTTCAGACTTTTTATCAGCTAGATATTTAAAAATGTGTCCTTCCCCTTGTGTAAGATAATAAAAAAATACCAAAGAATTATTTTAATAATGGAAACAGATGATAAACACAATGACTCTTCAAGAGTTGTCATTGTTTGCATAACAACTTTAAGAACTGATTACAGAATCTTTTGCAAAGTTGAGCCAGGAACAGCTATAATTGTTTCCTAAAAATATGAAGTATTTGGCATAAAATTTATGAACCCAAGAAGGTTAGCTTTTAGTATTTCTTTAAAGTATTCTTTCAGTTTTGAAGATGAAAACAAGAGAAAGACTATAATGCTCTTAAGAAAACTTGTCTTTTAGCAGCATTTTTGGGGAGGGAGGAAAGTCATAGTAATATTTGAGACTGTGCAGGAATTAAGGCTGTCCAGAGCTTTCAGGTCCAGTTTCAAAAAAGCAGCTTTGAAGTCTATATTAATGCAACATCTGTTTGCAGCTTCTTAATACAACTATCTTTTTTCTCAGGATCAAGCAGCAGGCAATTGCATGGTTTGGGAGAAAAAAGTCAACTTCTTTAAGCTACAGTTGTGTCCACATGTACTCCAAGGTGCTCTTTTGGAACTGAATCTATACCTCTAGGCTGGTGATGTCTGAGGGCATTTTAGTTTATGTTATGTCTTCCATATAACCAGTTCTGATCTTCATGGGCCATGTTGAGAGACATAGCATGTGAATGGGATAATCCTAGCTGAGTCTGGCAGCTCTTTCAGTTCATGCTTTTCCCAAATGTCACAGTCTCGAGGACTACTGCCAGGGCTTAGCTATGGTTGTCCAGTTCCACATTGTCTTTCTTTTAATACAGACCCTTTCCATTCCCCTTTTGGCATACAATGCCTAAATCCTTCCTGAGCTAATTAACTTCAGTTTCCTGTTTTGCCCAAACTCAAGAAACAAATGCTGAGTGTCGAAATCCTTATAACATTTCTTTAAGGTAGGCTTGTATTCTTATTAAAGGTGCAATAGGAATTTATTGAATTGGTTAATTTAGAAAGTTATTCTTTAAATCAAGCTTCCTAACTGGATTTGAAGGGCAGGAACATAACAATAAAGGTTAGTCTGCTGTGAATCAGGAAAGTGGAGTTACAAAGTGCAGAAGGGAACCAGCCCTTCAGATGATGCTTACACAACTCGGATCTAAAGATGAAAGCAAAGCAATTTCACACAGGCTCCATTCCTTCATGGAAATGCTTAGGATAAATATCAACAGGAATGGAAGGGAAACAAAGATGCAAATTCTGATATTGTGCTTACTCCTCAGAAGTTGAGAAAAGGCATTGATTTATCAAAGCTTGGAAAATAGTTGGGCAGACTTACTTTTAATATATGAAAGCACTGGTTTGTAAAGTCAATACAGAGCATTCTTACCCCAGATAATTGTTTATATTTCTCTACAGAACCCGTGTTGCATCTAAATTAAATTCTACTCTCAGGCACGACTAAAAGCAGTGTGTTCAACTTAATTGAATTAATGGTTGGCAAAACTACCAATAATAAACAATACATTAATACAACAATTTGCATACATTGGTAATTTCCAGTCTGAAATTTGTAGATGTTTTAGGAGTGCAAATCCAGTGTATGAGTTTCAGCATTCGTTGTTATGTAATGGACTTCTTCCTTTGAAAATTTACTTCGTATATCTAGGGTGGTGTGTCCCAAGCTTGGCAACTTTAAAATGTATGGATTTCAACTCCCAGAATTCCCCAGCCAGCATGTTCCTTTCTAAGAGTTGAAATCCATACAGCTTAAAATTACCACACTTAGGAAACACTGATTCAGAAGCTGAGTTATGTTTCTAGATATAAAAATAGTTAGGAGTTTATAAATCTTTTATAACAACAGCTGCCAGCCATTTTGTAACTCTTGTCATTATTAGAATTTTTACAGTCTTTTGAGTCGCATTTGGAATCCGATATAGTATTACTATTAAATTAGAATACACTTAACAATTTCTTGATTGGCTGGTATTCTAATGTACAAAGTTTTTGTCTTAAGGTAACAGTTTTAAAAATGTTTCATACTGTGAGTGTGACTTGTTTGGAAGGGGCTGGAAAGATTAGCCCATGTGTTTTACCCATTTTGGCAATAATGTGTTCTTCACAAATCTGTTCCACAGCTAAGCAGGTGCTCTTATATATAAAGTCAATTTTTAAAAGAAGAGCAAGCTGTTAGTCATAGTTTTTATGGAAGTCATTTAATGTGTTTATTATAATAGATTGAAATCTGTTTACTTTAGCGAATTCCCTTACCTGCCATAGGGAGAGGGAGATTGCCATCATTTTGCTAAGGAGAGGTGACCTGACATATGCTAATAGAAGCTCACAAGCTGCTGAAATACTCTCAGGGTCGAATTAGAATAAGGCTGGGCCACCTTTTATAGATAGGTCCTGCCCACTGTGATTGTAAATTGTGACAGTTGTAAAGGGGGCATCATGTGGCCTATCCAATTTTATAGCAATAGCAATAGCACTTAGACTTATATACCGTTTCATAGTGCTTTTACAGCCCTCTCTAAGCAACTTACAGAGTCAGCATATTGCCCCCAACAATCATTTTACCCACCTTGGAAGGATGGAAGGCTGAGTCAACCTTGAGCCTGGTGGGATTCGAACTGCCGAACTGCAGCTAGCAGTCAGATGAAGTAGCCTGCACTCAGCACTCACAGTGCTGCATTCTAACCACTGTGCCACCTCGGCTTTTTTTTTTGTGGCAGTCGTTAAGTGAAACACCATGGTTGTTAAGGAATCCATTGTTTGCTGTGAGTGGGCTGTCATTTTGCAATAAGAAACCCCAACGCATATTGTAATGCATTTGGGACTTCCATGTCTTTGCAACTTTCGCAAATAGCACATTTGGGGAAAGGGAGAGGCTCTTTCATTGCAGATGTGGCAGAGGGAGAAAGATTTAAATCTCTATAGAACTATGAACTGTAATCTAAATCTTTAATAACTGTTGTATGTTAATCAACTGAGTTTGGCCCATGTGCAACCAGCATTCATTATAAAAAAGAAAAATTAATTCAAGTGAGATTAACTCTTGAAATTAAATCCTATTTGAAATAATTTACTAATTCCAGAGTCAATCAACATTCACTTTTTCCTGTGTTACGTCCCACCTATGTGTTGGTAAGAAAACAGAGTCCTCAGTCTATAATGAATATGTGCCATTTTTGTGGATTGTCTAATCAATTAATTGATTAAAGTCTGACACACCCCGATCCCATAAAATGTTGAACAAATTTACTCATGAATTAAACGAAATAATATAAAAATCAATAATAAAGTTGCTGTGATTGGCAGGTGGGCCCTTAAAAAGTGAGAATGAGTTTGGATAGTAGAGTCCTTGGTGCTCTCTGGTTGTTTGCTTTGTCTAGGATTGGTCTAGGATGCTCACAGGTACTCTGTTGGGAAACTAAGCACTCAAACCAAGCCAAATCCAAAAAATACTAGAGAATTCCTAGAAACCTGGTGTTCAGCAAATCAGCCATTAATTGACACATAGAAATAAATAATATTTATACACAATTCAAAAGAGACAACAAAAGGCTTTCTCTCTCTCTCTCTCTCTTTCTTGAGGCACACTTATGACTGTTGTAGCATCCCTCTGGTCATGTGATCAAAATTCAGACACTTGGCAACTGACTTATATTTATGACCGTTCCAGTGTCCCGGTGTCATGTGGTCCTAATTTGCGACTTTCTGACAAGCAAAGTCAGTGAGGAAATCAGATTCATTTAACAACCGTGTTATTAATTTAACATCTGCAGTGATTCACTTAATAAACGTGGTAAGAAAAGTTGTAAAATGGGGCAAAACTCACTTAACAAATTTCTCACTTAGCAACATAAATATTGGTCTCAATTGTGGTTGTAAGAGGAGGACTACCTGTACTGGCCAGCATCAGTCTTGGCAATAAGGGAACTTTATAAGGAGCCGCACTGTTTTCCAGAATGCACCAAGAACAGGTTGGATTGATTTATGAATATAAATTATTGGATTCAAAATGGATGGCGTGCTACGTCAGAAAACAGTTATCTGTTTTTAAAGTTTTAAAACAACTTTAAAAATCCACTCCATAACCAATAAGATTTGTGGTGATAAATCTTGCTTTTTCAAGAATAGGAAAAGAGGAAAGCTTCCCATAAGATGATATTTATTAGTCTTAAAAAAGGTTCTTACATGGTATTAGTTAGGATTCTTTGAGTTTAGGGAAATCAGTCCTGAACTAGTGGTTACAGGAGGCAAAACCACTGCAAAATTGTCATATGTTCTTTGGTATTCCGTAAACCTGAAGAACTCCAACTAAAATTATGTATGCCAACCCTGGCTACTGTTAACTAGATAAATCCTTAATCTGATTTGTATTGTGCTTTGGTTGCCCAGATGAAAAAGAATTTTGCAGTACTTTTCAGTTCCCTTCCCCCATTTTTTCTGTTTCCATCTTTCTTATACTGCCTGAAATTACAGCACCCACACTTCAAAACTGTGAACTAAAAGTACCAGTCATTTCAGTTCAGAAACAGAAGCAGATTACATAAACTAAGCATACACAATATGTATATTTTAAATTGGAATTTCAGGGAAAGGTTTCTAATGGATTTTTAAGTGGTGGGTAAGGATGTGACTTTTCATGCTGGATTGACAGAAATATCTGTGAACTCTATTATTCTCTCTTGTATAATGTATAATGCACACTTCTCATTTTGTGATTTCAGAATATATTTGGGGAGAGGGCGGTTGTACCAGGCTCAGTATCCTTTTGATCCAGATGGTTCTTTCTAGTTTTGACTTGCTACCTGAGAGCTATTTTTGCTCTATATTTTCTCCATTGGAATTATGTTAACATAGATTCTATTTCTGTATTTGTGGCTCTTTCATATTGCTTTTTCTCACAAAAAACTTATTCCATACAAAACAAAAAGGTTTAGAAACCAGAATAATTAATGTGTCATCTGCCATTTTATTATTATTTTATATTCTTTCCATTTAAAATGAATGCAGTGTTCCTCTGTAGTGTAAACTTTATTTACAATAATGCTTTCAATCCCATAAACACTGGAAAATGGCTGTGTCAGTGTTTTGCTTCAAAGAATGCTCAACTTTTCATTTAAAAAAAAGGCAAGAATAAATGGTGAAAGTTGATAGAGAAAATCCAAGGTTGCTTCATTTAAAAGTAGTCAGTTTGAAAATAAGAAGTGTGAATGGGAGGATGTTTTCATATATATGAAACATGATAAACTCAACAAGTCATTGGTGACCTTCTACTTGTGATTTGCTTTTAGTGTAATCAGAAACAAACCAGATTGTTGGACGTGCTGCCAGTTTAACTATCGACATTCCTCAGTTTTGTGGCTTCAAGATGTGTTGGATTTTACTCCTGTAATTTCAATTAACTTGAATGAACCCAGTTTATGTTTTATTTGCCAGTCTTATTAAGCTTATCATGTGGTGTTCAAAGTAAGTGTGAAAGAAATCCTTTTGATGGAAATACTTCAAAGAATAAAGATTCATCTTGGAGGCAGCAGCCAGACAGAATTAAACTGGGAGGAACCAGTATAATTTTGCACAGTATTGTGTCTTTTGGTGAACATAATGTAGTGAAACCTGTTTCTAAGGCTATTGCAACCTTCCCAAACCTTTGGTCTTCCAGTGATTAAAACTCCCAGAATTAGCTATTAGTTGTTGGAAATTCTAGGAATTTTAGATGAACACATGGTGTGTGTGTCTATTGCAACCTTCCCAAACCTTTGGTCTTCCAATGACTAAAACTTCAGAATTAGCTATTAGTTGTTGGAAATTCTAGAAATTTTAGTTGAACACATGTGTGTCTGTATGTGTGTGTGTGTAGGGGTAATCATGTTGAGTAATTATATATATGTAAAAACGTAACCATTTAATTGGGAGATCTGTTGAATTGGGGTAGGTGTGGGTTGAGCTTATGATGGTTCTTCTGTTAATTTCTCCTGGTATCTATTGTTGGGAGATATAGCGTCATTGAATAAAATGTTTTCCTTTAATTTTCATCGAGAAAAATGTTTAGTATGAGTGGCTATGAAAGTTGCCTTTGGGAGAAGAAGAATACTTTTATAATCTTGCCTGTTTCTTCCCATTTCCCATCCAGCCTTTCCTCTTCAAAAGCGGTACTTTGTGTGATTGTGCAATTCTGTACAGTGCGTACAGTGTGTACATAATACACTTTGTATTATGGCAAGTAATAACAACAGAAAAAAGCCACAAATATTGATCAACAGGAGGTATTATTTCAGGACACAAAACCAAGGAGAATAAAGATCAGGCCTCATCCATCTCTGCCAGAAGAGTAGTTCAGTTATAATTCCACTGTGCATTTCTACACACCACTTACCTGTGCATCTAACAAACATAAGAACACAGGAAATACAGGATAACTGTTGTTGTTGTTAGTTGTGAAGTCGTGTCCTATCCATCGCGACCCCGTGGACAATGTTCCTCCAGGCCTTCCTGTCCTCTACCATCTCCCGAAGACCTTTTTAGCTCACACCTACTTCTTCAGTGACTCCATCTTGCCATCTCATTCTCTGCATTCCCCTTCTTTTGCCCTCAATCTTTCCCAGCATTAGGCTTTTCTCCAGTGAGTCCTTCCTTCTCATTAGATGGCCAAAATATTTGAGTTTCATCTTCAGGATCTGCTTCTAAAGAGCATTCTGTTCTTAGTGTCCCCCTAAGTGCTTTTTATAGGTTTTTTTAAATTAAGGTTTATTATAGCATAAAATATAATGAAAATAAAAATTAAAAGGAGGGGAAGTGCCTGAAGGGAAAAAAGAAGAAAAAAGGTGTTGATTTCTGACTCTTTCCAACACAGTAAAATACTAATTCAACTTTTTACTTTATCAACAATTATTATAAGACAGTTCTAAAACTATACAATTATTAAATCATCAAACTAAATTCTGATTTAGTTTTTTTCTATTTCAAGCATAAAAACCGCAAGCAATATTCCAATAGAAACAAGACCAAATAAAACTGACACATACAAGTAGCCCTTGACTAGCAACCACAATTGAGCCCAAAATTTCTGTTGCTAAGCGAGATATTTGTTAAGTGAGTTTTACCCCATTTTATGACCTTTCTTGCCACAGTTGTAAAGTGACTCATTGCAGTTGTTAGTAATATGATTGTTAAGTGAATCTGGCTTCCCAATTGACCCTGGATTCTGCAACTGTTATAAATATGAGTCAGTTGCCAAGCATCTAAATTTTAATCATAAGACCATGCTGATCAGTGATGGGATTTTTAAAAATTTACTACCGGTTTTATGGGCGTGGCTTGGTGGGCATGGCAGGGGAAGAATACTGTAAAATCTCCATTCCCCCCTCATTCCAGGGGAAGGTTACTGCAAAATCCCCATTGCTCCCGATCAGCTGGAACTCGGGAGGCAGAGAATAGATGGGGGCGGGGCCAGTCAGAGGTGGTATTTACCGGCTCTCTGAACTACTCAAAATTTCCACTACTGGTTCTCCAAAACTGGTCAGAACCTGCTGAATACCACCTCTGATGCCGATGCTTCAATGGTCGTAAGTAAGTGTGAAAACAGTCATAAATCACTGTTTTCAGTGCCCTTGTAACTTTGAATGGTCACTAAATGAACAATGTAAGTCGAGGACTACCTCTTATTTCTATTTATACTTATTAATATTTCTAAACTATCATCATTTATTTTAACAAAAATAACTATACTCTCTCAATTCTATGACCTTAAAAGAAAAGTTCTTTTATATTCATTTTAAAACTCTAATCATTTTTTAAATAACATTTCTCTTCATAAATAAAATCAATTAATTTAATCAATTAAAATCTTTAGGTCATTCCCTACAGCTTGTCTCATAAAATAATTTATGAATAATTTATATCAGAATGTCTATTAGATATACTTCTCTTTTTCTCAAGAGATTCTCCAATATCACTTTTAAAATAGATAAGTCAACATTGTCAATTCCTATTTCAATTTTGAAGTGAAGATCCCAAATGTGTTCTCCTTAGGATTAAAGATTTACTTTTGTTTTACTTTACTCTTTTCAATTGCACTGGGGGACATAATTAAATCATCTTCATAGGAGCACTGTTAATTGCAGTATTGTCCTTTATATTGTCAAATATGCATGCAATTGTCAAATATGCATGCAAGTTCAGTGATGATTAACCTTTTTGCCATCGCGTGTCAAAAGGGGGGAAGGAGGAGTCGCGCATGCATGCCCACACCCATAATTCAATGTGCCCTGCCCCGCGCACATGCGCATGTACCCCCCCACTCCCTCTGCTTTTGGCATGTGATGGCAAAAAGGGTAATCATCACTGAACTTGCATGCATATGTAGGTCTGTTTCCTCCCCCCCCCTCAGCCTCCAGAACCTTTTTAGGAGTCTGAGAAGGGCAAAAACGGCCTTCCCAAACACACACACCCCCACGGAGGCCCTCCGGAGGCCAGAAAACACCTGTTTTCTGACTTCCGATACGCCCCTTTTCTCCCTGAAAGGCCCGAAAATCAACTGTGAGGGGTGCACATGCGCGCTGCAGCTTAATTGGACCAATGCTCACGTGCCCACCAATATGGCTCTGCATGACACCTGTGGCACGCGTGCCATAGGTTCGCCATCACAGCCTTAGTTAGTTGAAAACTTCCTGCACATGGTTGCAACTCTGGATTATTTATCTTTCTTCTAATTACTTGAGTAATTTGTTCGTCTTGATCCTCATATGACATCTTTGGAATATAGAAGTAGTCCTTAAGTTGCAACCACAAATGAGCCCAAATTTTCTATTTTTAAGTAAGACATTTGTTAAGTGAGTTTTACCCCATTTTATGACCTTTCTGACCATAGATGTTAAGTGAATAACTGCAGTTGATAAGCTAGTAACCTGGTTGTTAGGTGAATCTGGCTTCCCTATTGGTTTTGCTTGTCAGAAGATTGGAAAAGGTAAGTTCATGACCAGGGGTGTGTTCCACTTACCTTCGCTACCTTGTTCACAATGGAAGCGCACATGTGCACGCTTCGTTCGCATGCGGTGCTTCTGCGCATGGGCAGAAGCTTCTGCGCATGCGCAGAGCGTCCGTAATGATATCCGGGTGGGTGGGTGAAGCATCCCACTGCCGCTACTACCGGTTTTAAGAACCGGAGCAAACCGGTAGGAACCTACTACTGCTCATGACCCTGGGATATAGCAATGGTCATAAATGTGATCAGTTGCCAAGCATCTGGATTTTGATCACATGATCGTGGGGATGGCTGCAAAGGTCATAACTGTCATAATGCTGAAAATGTCCTAAGTTACATTTTTCAGTGCCATTGTAACGTTCAATGGTCACTTAATGAACTGTTGTAAATCAGGCACTACCTGATGTATAACGTGAATTGTTTGGTTTAAATACTTGTCCAAAATAAATTTTGCAATGGCTGTCTGGTTTAGATACCTTCTTTGTTGCTTCATCTTCTTCTGTACTCTAGCTCCCTCTTATGGTCAAGAAAAATATATATATATATTTTTTTAAAAAGCTTTTTACAAATCAGCAAGTATTTCCTGGCCAATCAGAATCCTTGGTTGGTAACATGCTAGTGATGATGTTACCTAGTTTGGGTAATAAAATGTCTGCAAGAAAACAACCAAGCTCAGAGAGTGCCAAAGACCCCTCATTTCAACCCTGAACTACAAATATTTTCTTTAATCACAGTCCAAATCCATTAAAATCAAAAGATTTCAGCCTCCCACAACAATGTGCCCAAATAAACCCAAATAAAAGTGGCAACTTCATGAAAATGGCTAAATAAAACTGCAATTTTTAAAATCCGTATATTTCTATTTCTTCAAAGAGGAGTTACAGATTGTGAGAAGAGAAAAAAGAGCCTTTTTTAGTTAGTAAAATAAATTTTACTAATAAAATAAAATAATCAAATAAATTTAAGAAGTGAAAGGAACCACTGTTTAAACAACTGCCTGTTTAAAACATAAATTTCAAAATGGCTGCTTTTTCAGCAAGGAAATAATTGCAGTCCCACCTCTTCTGGGGTAATTCTGAGACTCCTACTAACCCAGGAGAGTCATATATACTTAGGGAATTCAGTTCCCTTGTTTGTAAATTGAAGACGCTTTTCTGGATTGTGAAGTCCGCCATCTTCCTGAGTGGTTAATGAGGGACAGGTCTTTAACACTTCAACACAAGGAAGGGTGGGCATCCAT